>CABFWO010002068.1:88307-138729 GCA_902155825.1 Timema genevievae | reverse complement strand
GATTTCAGTTCATTGCAAGAGCAACTTTTGCGTTTGTTCATTCAAAATCATTATTTATTGAGACCCCCCAGAGTTCTTGGAATGTTAGGAAACCAAATATTTATGCAAATCAACGTGTACCACCATGTAACTACAGCACCACAACTTAAAAGTGAGGTTAAGTTGCATCTTTTGTAACAATAAACCTTTCTGTGCAGTTTTAATAGCTTCAATTTCAAATTGAATTTGATTCTTTGTTTTACTAACTCAAATCAAATCTGAATTTAATAATTTTAAAATGAAAATGTTACAAATCGAACATATTAAAGACATTGACTATATAACAATAAGGTTTTCATTTTGTTATTATTGTTTTAAAGATAATAGAGCTAATTCTATGCCAACTAAACCTTCTTAGAGATGCTGTATAGTTTTTTGCGTTGCTGGTGGCCGAGATATACTCCCACCTGTTGATCTGGTGCGCTTGTTTCCCATATTTTCCTGTAGGTAGCTCCGGCCCACTTCCATCATGAGGCCCTATTTCGATATGAGTTGTCGTCAAGTTTAAGTTTGAAGGTAATGTAAACAATCGTTTCATTGGAATGATTTCATTGCTTTCTATGTCAACCTGATCAAGGTTGATTATAATATTACACTCATTTTTGGAGTTTTTACATTGTATAGTACTAGAGGTCGAGGAAAGGTTCATAATAGAAAGCATGTTTCTGGGTGGATTTGAATTAATTATCTAACCTTTACCGATGAAATTGTTTTATCATCACAAAGTATCCATATTAAGCTATAACACATATTTTTTAAAGCTTTTTACATCCATCTATGTGTTGGTTTTATCTAAAAATATTTGCAACACACATTTATATAATAAATGGGTGATGAAGCCTTTATATACGACAGAAATCTCTTTTAACTTATTTGAAAATCGCTAGAGAAGGACTGTTGAGTTCTACATCAAATTAATAATGAATTTCAACAAGTAATTTACCTTATTCATTTGGTCTCAATGTCCTCACCATTTAAAAGTTTGTAAATACCTAATTAAAACTCTAGCGTTCAATGACGGTTTTTGGATCTCTCATCACAGACAAAGCTAAAGAATTATTGCTGTAGATTTCTCAAGAGGGTTGGAGATTAACCAGCTAGAATACAAGTTTAATACAACCATGGGGTTTAAGGTGCCCATGCATATGTTTTAGATTAGACGTGTGTGAAAGGGTCGCATTTCAAAGAAATACAACATTGTCAGCATCTGAAGTAAAAAAGAACAAATTTCAAAGTTCTTTATAACATTAAGATTATAAACATGTACAGGATTTTAAAGGTTAGCTTCCTTACCCAAAAATATGAAACCTTTTATTTGTATCAATGGTGTGGGTGCTAGGCTTGAAATCTTGAATCGTACATCGCTTGGTAACTTGATGACAGGCGTGTGTACATCAAAAGTGATTTCTTTGTTCTTTGAACCTTTTCATAAAATAAAACAACAGTTCACAAACTTTTGTATTGCCAAACTTTGTACGTTTTTGGCATGTGAGTTGAACATTTTTTGTTTGAATCAATCCCTAGAGAGTAAAAAGTAAAAATTTGATTTACCGACCTCACTTATTAGATTTACCCAAATATTGTTCAATTTTCAAATTCCTAAATTGTGTATTTCTGCAACGTTTATACATACATACATACCTAATCACTCCGTTGCCCTACGGGGCAGGTAAGAAACTTTGCATATAGCTCAAAAAACAACTATATTTAATCCATCCTCACGAACTTTCTCCACACTTTTCTATCCTTGTACACTCCCTTAGCTTCAACAACATCCATAAAATGAGCTCTACATGCGCTCTTTTATTCCTAAAACTCTTAATATTTATCTTTTTCACACATTCGCCTACAACATTTAACCACGTCTTACATGGCCCACCCCTTTCTTTTGATCCACAGACTCTACCTCCATATATTTGCTTCGTCACTCAATCCACACTCATCCTCTCAACATGCCCTAAACAACACAAGGTGTTTCTTTCACATTGATCTCTTGTATTCCTTTTCAAACCACACTCCTTCAGCACCCATTCGTTACTGACTATGTCCATACGAGTTTTTCCACATTTCTTCCTATTGTGTTTCTCTTGACAAACCTACATTTCACATTCATACAACAATGTTGGCGTTAACACATATTATATGTTGGCCCATTAAAAGGTCTGCAAGCCACACAGTCATTGTTAGGGCTACATGTCTTAGATCAGGTACTTCCAACTTAAAAGTGGCCTAGGGCCACAATTGAATCCACAAGTGTAATGGCGCCTCGCAACATAATTGGGTAATTTTTGTCAGGTTATGCTAAAATAAGAACAGGTATTTAGTTGTGAATGACCCAACCAAGATCGACAAATTATTCTTGAGTGATAAAAATCCGTAGTACAACTTTTTTGTAGGGGAAGTAAAGCAGTCGGTCCCATTTTGATTGTGGCATGTTAAATAACCCTGGAAGGTATATGGAAATTGATTTCCTGGCAAAAATGGT
The DNA here is from genome assembly GCA_902155825.1 of Timema genevievae. Taxonomy (NCBI): domain Eukaryota; kingdom Metazoa; phylum Arthropoda; class Insecta; order Phasmatodea; family Timematidae; genus Timema; species Timema genevievae. The sequence goes on along the minus strand of CABFWO010002068.1, from coordinate 136,205 downwards.
AAGCCATTTCGCTCTTGCTCATAGAAATTCCTGTGTGATAATAGGTTTATAATCATTTGGTTCAGAAAGTACACATTAAATACCTCAAATAAATTATGACTGAAATAAGAAGTGATGATTCAAACATGTTTGATTAAATAAAAAAAAAATTTTTTTTTCTAAAATATACTATCTTTGATACGTTATTATAATACAGCAGATGTAAGGAATAAATTAAACATGAGCATCATTTGGAGCTTTCATGGATATTCCCCACGCAACTCAAAATTTACTGGTTCTCGGCTAGAATCTTCAATAGTAATACAGTAGATCACTTTTCCAAGAAACTTTATGTATGAAAAAAAAGGCATCACAGGTTGCAAGTTGGAAACCCTTGCTTTAGATACCTTAAAAAACTTTGTTTCCTTAGCATTTCAAGGGGATTTTATGACTACAATGCCAATAGCTGACAAAGTTGCTTTCTCTAATGATAACTATACCTCAGTTTTAGCTTATGTGGTGCTGACTGACAGCTTACAGCTGACTTCTGACGGCTTTAAAAAGCTACCAGACCAAATTATGTATCCCTATGCCGAACCATATGATCTGCAAAAAACATGTGTTTAGCAGCTGTCACTTCTGACAGTCAAAATTTAGGTATATACCTAAATGTTGACTGTCAGAAGTCAGCTGTGAACTGTCAGTCAGCACCACATAAGCTAAAACTGAGGTATAATAATGGTTCCTTAATAAGTTTGAATCCTTGAAAAATCTGAGGGCATATTTAGCGTATTTAAAATTATAATATAACTTATGTCGAATCTACTATTTTACGAATACAAATCTCAAATCTGAATCTCCAATTTACTTTTTAATTCCGAATCTCAAATCTAAATCTTGGAAAAAATTATGAACATAAGAGGAAATATATAATAGAATAATAGAAAATACAAATAGTAACTAAATGCTAACATTCTTATAATCCATTAAATGTATTCACTCTCATGTTAGACTACGGCCAATGAGAGGATGATCGGGGTTCAAATATTGGATGGGTGTACTGAGTATTTTTCAAAGTTGTTTTCCACTCTCCCTTCACACAAATTCGAGTACACTTCCTCTAAATTCAACCTTACTTATCCCTAACTCATTAGCAAAATTATTACATATGTGTGTAACCTGAACTGGTAGTAAGATATGATGCTAAGAAAAAGGATATTATAGATTCATTCTTTTCCTTTTTTACACACAAAGTTAAAAATATAAGTCTTAAAAAATATTTCACGGTTGGTTGTGCAACATTGCTACATTTAATTTTTCCTTATTGTGTAATTATTGCACTTACTGAAATGAAAATTTTGATGATGTTTTGGATTCAAAATTTTAATATTATCTTCCATCACAAATATTAAGGTTGTATTTATAGTTTAATCTCAAGAGTCAACCAATCTTGCTGTACCGAATAGCAAGCAGTTCAGGTCCGTTGATTTTTATTACAAATGGATATTTGGAGCACCAATTAGAAAATACATAGTTTTTGCGGTTAACATTACATTTATTATTTTATAAGTATTGATAGTATCTATCAACTAGCCTATGACAGCAAAAGATTATATGACTTGATGTTTGAAAACATGAAGGTAGATCTAGTATTTGTTTTCATATACCAGATATATCCGTTTGTAAGAACATCAGATTATATTTTATTTATTTAAAGTATTTAACATGCACTTTCTAAACAAACTTATTATATTTTCACTTTAAGAAAATTTTTATGGGCGAGAGCGAAAGGGTCTATCAATTTCGGCGCTAAAGGTACATTCACATACATTCGAGGGTTCTTTTACATGCCACAATTGTTATGGGGCCGATGCTTTACTTCTTCTCTGTGGCAAGTTGTGTTACGGATTTTTATCGCTCAAGAAAAGTCCATCAACTCTGGCTGGGTTTGAACCCACAAACACCGAGTCGTGAGGCGAGCACTTTTCCCCAGAGTCCACCGAGGTTGACCGCTGGGTTATAAATAGCCTATATATGTTCTTAAGAAAATGTAGTGATAGTTAAAATAATCTACATTTAGCTACGCTTCTCAATCGAACAACACATTCTTTGCACCCAAAACGTTCACACGCAGTTATAATCCCAGCCACACTACATTTATGTAAAAAGTGTAATGAAAGTGACAAACCTATTAAAGTGTCATTAGGAAGATCGAGTTATTGTTTATATTTCAACTATTTTCTGTCAAATAATGTTTGCTTTTTATTTAATGTTACTAAAATTGAGTGGGTTGGGGCAAAAACGTGATAACTCTCATTTTCTAAAAAAAAATGTGTTATCACAGATTTTTGGTGGCTTACCTCTTGATCTAAAAGTGTTTTTTATAATCAGTCGATATTTTGAGGATAACTAATACCAACAAATATTTTATTTATATTTTATAGCTATACTTATGGATTTTATAAACATTTAAATAGTGAAAATATTCCAACTAAATCTATGCCCTGACTTCAATAATTATAACTGATATAAAATTATTGTTCTGTTTTATTCTTTATAAATGACAACTACTATTTGTGTGGTTATAAAAAAATCATATAGGCCTTCATGTGAATATTGTTTTTATTATGTACCTTCCTACATGGCCATGCATTGCATTAGCAAAACAGACTGCATATCATGTGAACAAGTTACTTAAATGTGGTGTTGGTCCATAATTGTCAAGTATAATACTTTAACTCTTGACACATGATTGTATGGCCTACTTTTCAAGTTTGATAGCGTTTCAAGACATTTTAATCATTGTGTAAATGGCTTGACATAGTCAAAGCTGCAACAAAAAGGTCTATTAAGTACACCTTGAAATTCCTTAATACAGTTCCATTTTCCACTTAAAAACCCTTATCTGACAACTAGAAAAGTTTCTCGATCTACTTTCACGTGTCCATAAGTCAAGTCATGTGATCTGCATCTTTCTGTTTGACATAACTATCAATACCAATCAAATAACACTAATGAAATAATAAAAGTTTAGCAATTTTGTCTTAAAAAATATGTTTTTACTTTATTAAAGGCCCTTATGAAAATCGGAGCCACACCAGTAGTCATGTGGTTTAATGTGTCAAGCTCATTATAAATAGTTTTTTATTGGATGTAGAGGTTCGAATCTCAAGCACCAGGAATCGAACCAAGGTAGTGGTCTTGTTTTTACTTAAAATAGTAAAATATTGAATTTTTTTAAATGCAGCCTCCTTTGTTTTAAATATTCAATATGGCGCTTATGATTAAATGATTTTAACACGCTTGTCTCAGACTATGTAACCATCAATACAGATCAGATAACAGAATGGATAGATGTATTTTTAGATTTTCTTTAAATGTAAATAAGGATTTGATAACTTGTAGAAACGTTTATATCTTAAACTACACACATCGAAAATATAATTAACTGTAACTTACAATTATTCTAAAGTATTGAAATATATATATATTTTGTAATTTGGCTTTAAAATAAAATGTATACAGTATAGTCGTTATTCTCTAAGCTCTCTTATCCATAAATCATGTAACGCCGTTGAGAAGGGGAAGAGTTGTGCTCTAATGTGTATATAGTGTTACATGGGGGAAGAGTAGGCACATCACAGTGTTAACATAATACAGATCTTATACTTACATTTTAATGTTGAAAAAAAACCATTATTCATCATAGATAAAAATAGTAAAGTATTGTTATAAAATCCATTGAAATCATTTATATTCAGGATTTAAAATGGATTATGTGGTGTATTAAATTCGAGTCCCTTTTTTAGTGTCACATAGGCTTCCCTATAATATAGTGACATTCACTCTTGATATGAAAAGTTATGTAAAACAGGGTTGGAGGGGGAGGGGTTAGGCTAAATGTCTACTTGGCTTGGTTTTACATGGAGGGAAAAGGGTCAGAAAAAAGGTAAGAAAAATATGTTACGTGGTTTATGGATGACCCCTCAAACAGGGACTTTTATTATAATTTTATATGTACACAATTGCCTTCAATGTAGCATGTAATTTTCTAGCTCGGGCGAAATTAACCCTTCCCATTCACTTAATGTTTATGTGGGTTTAGTTCAAATGTTTCCGTGAGTTGTTTGTTTTAGCTTGTAAATGCTTTGTTCTTACAACTTTTAGGAAACTCTAATAGGAAGCAAAATTAAATAATTATTTATATTTTAGTTGATCATTTCATTGAGTTGGCTGGACAATGAAAGTTTGGAATACCACCAGGGCTGTGGAGTCAAAGAGTTGTAACCAAATCTGGGGGAGTCGGCAAAAATGCACCGACTTTGACTTGGGCTTCAAAATAAAAATATATAATATAACAATATAATATTATAAATACGTCATTTTAAATGTATGCTTTTTTATTCCTTGCGGGGAAAAAATTTTGTGATTTGGGTTGACCAATTTATTTATTTTAATATACCGTAAAACACAGTACCAAAGAAGCTTTCCAAGAAATAATCTGTATTGAAGCAACTTACTGCAGTAAATTTGTTATTACTAATTAATATGCTTTAGCCATTAATGGAGTTGGAGTTGGTAGAAAAATAGAGGATTCAGGGTCGAAGGTTTGGCGTACCGGCTCCACTGCTCTGATCTTCATATCAACATCCCAATTGCCACCTCCTCACTCACTGCCTATAACTAGTCTAACTGTTGTTTGTGCTTGTCTCTGTGCTGCCCGTCGTCCAGCGTTGTGAGCTATGCCCGAGCAGGGATGGGGCGCTCAAGAGGACCGACAACGGGGGGTGGGCCCATGTCGTGTGCGCCCTCTACATCCCTGAGGTACGCTTCGGAAACGTTACGACGATGGAACCGATTATGCTGCAGCTGATCCCTCAAGAACGTTTTAGTAAAGTAAGTGTTGTAACTCAGTTTTATACATTATTTTTTCAAATGCAGGAAGTTCTCATCTTAAGCGGTTAATTAATTTTGAAGGTTTTGGCGTGAGGTGAAACACTGTAAAAGTTGAATGTTTCTCAAATTAGATGTATTTCTAGATAAATACATTAGTTCAAAAAAATATAATTGAACCTAAACCGGTTTTTCTTATGAAAATAAATTTTCAGTAAATGCAACTTGCACTCAAGGTATAAACAAACCAAATGACAACTACACAACAGCTTACTAGGAACGATATCACTTTATGTTTGAAGTACTGTTTGGTACACAGTGTTGTTCATAAGTTGAAATACTGCATCTGCATATATACAAATCCACCTAACTCTAATACTTGTTAATTGATTTACTATATAACTTTTGTTCTAGCATTAATATTGAATAAAACTTCCCCTTCATGGCGGCTCATTGTTTAAGAATCAAATAACTTCAACCAACATCAAATTTAATTCTACAGAAAAAAAAATTGTAAAGTATTTATGTATATCACATATTAGACTAGTTATTTCTTTAAATATTTTTTTTCATTCTAGCTTACAATTCTTTTCTTCAAACTATCAACTTTTATTCTAAATATTTAATTCTTTTTAATTTTTTGATTCTATATCCAAACTCTTTATTATCGGAATTTTACTATTATATACATCTATCTCGTAGAAAATTGGCCCTTGTCTTTATTTTTAAGTATTTTGCTGCACACCTGTTATTTTTTAGCACAGCGTCTTACTACCCCTATGGGTTGTACACTAAGGCCTATGTACTAATTATACCAATGGTAATATGGATTTGGAAGGCTATATTTAAAGTAATTGTACTCACATTTGCATGGAAGGAGAGTGGAACATCATTTTGGAAAAACCACCCTCAATACACCCGACTGAGATTCGAACCTTGATAGCTCCATCATCAGCAATCTAGTCTACTGGGGGAGTAGATCATTAGATTGTGCGACCACCGAAGTGGGCAATAGACCTGTTAAATTGGGAAAATACATATAATTTCAGAAGAATTTTATTTTTTAAATAGGCCCATGGCTCTAGGATTCAAACACATGTATTATTATCCTCTCTTCCACTTCCTGAAACATTGGATTGCGTAACGGCTATGTATTAAAAACTAATAAGCCCAAATCATTGTGTTTTAAACATCTGTTACATGACTTCACATTATTCAACTTTATTACCCTAACTTCTGTTACATGACTTCACACTATTCAGTTTTACTAACCTATTAAGCTCAAATCATCGTGTTTTAAACATCTGTTACATGACTTCACACTAGTCAGTTTTATTATACATGAACTTTTACTCCTTTATTTTTTCTACTGTTTTAACAATATGTTTCGCCTAAATATGGCATTCTAAAATTATATGGTCGTACAATAGTGGTGTGTGAGCTTCGAAATGTCAAAGTCGAAACACAAGTTTCCTTTGCTTCGACACCCACAATAACCTTTACATCTTCGAAACATTTCGAAGGAAGAGCAAAACTTTGATATATATATATAATATATTTTATTTATATATATATATAAAATATATATTTTATATGTATATATATAAAACGAAAGGATTTGAATATATCACTAAATATAAGTTGTTTTGACATGTAATCATATTAGAACAGCTACTAAACAGTATTTAAAACAGGCTACTGATTAAATGACATACCGATATATAGCTTAAGCAGGGATAATTCAGATATGTAAGCATAAAATAATATATTTAAAAACTAAGAGTAGTCTTATTTTACCCGAAAAAATAAAAATCTTTAACTTCATCTTATTTTTCAAGTTTCGCTTTGACTTCACATTTAAAAAGTTTTGTTAACTTAATTATTTTTATGACTACAATTACTAAAGATATTATGAATTTTTTTGAGATTCATAATTATTTTTATTTTGATAAAACTAATTACCCAGATTAAAATATTTAGGCCTATAGGAATAAAAACTAGTCAAGATTATTAAAATTTAAAATGCCAAGTCCATCTACTTTTTAATTATAAAAGGATTTTAGTTGGAATTATAAAAAAATAATGCCCGGAAAAATCCAGAAATTGTCTGGAAAAACTAGCATTCTCATTGGATTTTTTTACCCTAAAAATGCTGATGGTGCTCTTTTTAATATATGTTATCAGTTTAATAGATGAAAAAAAAATTCTTTCATAAAAGAAAACTGGAAAATGATTATTTCAGGGAAAATTGAGAAATGTTGCCTGGAAAAATTGGGGAACGTTTATAATGGACAACATTTTGTTTTTGTAATTGTGTATCTGACTATATGAACACGCAGGGATAGTGTCGAGCATGCGAACATGTCATTCTGTTGGTATGTACCATATGTGCGAGCCATGAACAGCAGTGTCTGGCCACTCGAGTTACCTTGTAACACAGGCTGCTTGAAAACACCTTGGCTTTGCACAATGTTATGTCTAACCACTTTGTCTGATATCGGCTTGGTTGTGATGATGACTTTGTTTGGGGGTTTGATGTCACGTTAGATTCAGTGTGTGAGACTTTCTGCTGTATAAGTTAGTAGCGGGCAAGTCAGCAAACTTTCCAAGTAAAGTTTTGTTTTTAATTCTTATGCGAGTGATTTTATTTGTTATTTTACCTTTGAATATAGAGATAAGGTCCAATTTTTTAAAGGTACGGCCTTATCTGACAGCTAGAAAAACTACTAGATCTACTTTCACGTGTGCATATGTCCGGTCATGTGATATTCTACTGTCACTTTTGATAGGTATTGTCAGTATGTACAAAATAACACTAGTAATATAGTGAAATGTAAGTGATTTTGGCTACAAACATTCTTTTTTCTAAAAGGCCCTTCTTATGAAAACTCATTTTTTCTGTAGGTTATATATGTGTTAAAACTTTGGAGTGTTATAAAACTAAAGTGATAAATTAAACTTTAAATCAAAGCAAAAATGGACAATATCGGAGATTTAACCAAATGTTTTGATGTTCAAAATTGATTTAAAATTGATATATATTGAACATGTCATAGATTATCAACACACAGCATGCTAATGCTATGAGTGAAGTAAGACCCTGAGCACGAGGCAAATCCTGGAGAGCTCATTGGTAGAGCATTGACCTGCTAAGCCAAAGGTCCTGGGTTCGATTGCCGTGTCCAGGTGTCGTTTTTTCAACTAATTTAAATTAATTTAGTCTTTGTTTTGAATTGTTTTAAGTCTTGCTAAAAGGATATTAGAAAGCGTTTTTCTTATGTAGGAAATGGATTAAAAAAATTAGTAGATATATTTAATTAAAATAATTAAAAAGTAAATCTTAATTCTAAACACCATTAATTTTCAGATTTGTGACAACTTGTACAAAACAGATCAGAGGTTAACCAAACTAAATGCTACTTAATGAAGAAGGGGTCAGAGTTGAATCAAAGTGATGTAAAAGATACAGTTTTAGCATTAGTAGGTATGAGTTACTTGCATCTATGAACACATGGTCTATATGTCTGGCTCATATAGTCTGGTTTGCTTGTGATGGAGAGGTCGGGGTTTGAATCTGAACATTTCCTGTACTTTTCCTCTAAATTCTACCTTAGCCTAGTTAAAAATTGTAATCATCCCATATGGGTATTAAGATGCACTGAACGGGCTGCCACGCACCCGGAAAACTGAGAGAGCCGGGAAAACACAATGAATTCGTCAAAATCTAGTTAAAACATGTCTTATTACCCTCCAAACGAGGTTTGTGAATCGACAGAAGATGTCTTAAGTTCCTGGGAAAAAAAACCACAATTTTATCAAAGTTTTTCTATGAGAATCAATGTCAAATCAAGGGGCTAGTTTCCAAATTGTGTCTCGTCAAAAGTATAAACTTGATTTGGCAAGTATGCACCGTCTTTAATGATGTTTTGAAGTCTCACAACAACGCCTTCTCCTGTATGAATGGTCTCGGAACTTGCAGCATCACCAGACACTTTAATATTATGGAAGATTTTTTAACACTGCATCTTACCACCTGTTTGGGTTATATACTTAGGTACTAATTTCACTAATGGTTTAAGGAATTAGGAAGGTTATATTTAGTGGAAGTGTACCCACATGTGTGGAGAGAGAGGGGAAAACCGTTTTGGAAATATCACCCTCGGTACACCCGGTCGAGATTCGAACTTCAATATTCCTGTCATTGGTAGTCTAGTCTACTGTGAGAGTAGCACCTTAAACCATGTGGCCACGATAGCAGTAATAGGGGAAGTCGTACCAGTGCTTAAAACCACCGAATCACTCTCAGCTGACACTAAAAAGTTCTTCTTTTGAGCCTTCACTGTCCAAAAACTTCTGCACATCATCTTGGAAAGATTTAGCTCTAGTCTGAATAATGGATTAAGTAATCGGGGCAATACTCTAGTTTTGAGACTTAATCCACAATGCAAACAATTTCTCCATCCTTTCACTGATATTATTTCTTGTATTCCTCACCTTCATCACACTCGGCTCTGAAAAATGATGACATTTGTACCAATAGCGTGAACAATAGTTGCCCAAAGCTGCAGCAATGTCTACACCACACTGACTCTGAATTCAAGATGTTTACATTGTCAATTTACATAAATAGTCTTAATTGAGTGTCTGCTTTTCTTTGCGATCGAGTTGTAGATGAATTACACAGACATGTAGACACCATTTTGAACAGACAAAAACTACTTTATAACAAATTTAGAAAGGTAAACACAAACCATGAAGTTTACAAACACCACATTCAACAGTTACAGGAATGAGGGATGTGGGGTGTGATTTAACCTGTGTGATTCATTGCATCGTGTAAACTATTTGATGCACTATTCATTTGGCTCTAGCCAGTTAAGGACAACATTTAGTTTTTAAAAAACTCAATATATTTAGCTGTATAAACAATGTGTTGTGTTGATTTTGAAACAATGTGTAATTTGTTGTGTTAGTATATCTTGGTTAAATAACGTATTTCGTTTATTCAATTGTCTTTTCGTTACTACCAGCATCATCAACATAATTACTTACCTTGTCGATTGTAATGTGTGTTGTGAATAAACAGGCCTACCAAGTAAGTATGTTTCATTGTTTATTTCACATTTGATAGAGATAACCAATAATGTTGTCATCTCGCATTTACAAAGCTTTAAGTCAAATTTCATATGTCTAGCTTGAAGATATTTTTAAAACTTTACACCCAACTGTATTAATTTATTATGATTTTAAACTTAGCTGAAAGTGGTTGGTCATCTTTGTAATATGTATGTGCCTCTCATTTGAGGCTAAAGCGGTGTTAGTTAAGATGTAAGTTGTAGTGCCCCTGTGGATTCTCATGTTCGCCGAAAATCAAGAGCAGAGCTGAAATGTTGTCATATGACAAGCTCTAAACCAATCACAAGAAATCAGTGCAAACTGTGTAGGCTCCTTTGCAATAGTAAAGACAAACATCAGCGTTAGCCGCACTTCTCCATAAAATCTGCATAAAACAACCAATTAAATTTCGAAACCAACTGACTCAATACGCGCATGCGCTTACAAAGTGATATGCAAGCAACCAGCTGTTTCTTCTTTTGGGAAATGAACTCTTTGAATAAAAAGGTGTGTTTTGTTCTGTTCTCATTTTGTGTTGATTTGTTTCACTAAATAACACAATAATTAGAAAATATAATCTAAAAGATCTATTTAAGGTGACCTGGTGGTCTAGGGGTAAGGTGTCAGACTTCTGTGCTGGGGGTCCGAGGTTCAATCCTCGGTCCCGGCACAGATTTATCTGATTGCCAAACCCTTCCTTCACCTCTGACAAGACGTGTATTAATCACAACTTGTGAATGTGAGGAATGCCAGGCCTCCACCGTGGTTCGGATCCCACGTTAAACTGTAGGTCCTCCATTTCATCTCACAATCACCCTACCATTACACATTAGCGTAAGTGCGTATAACCCGAATGGGTAGTAAGACGCGGTGCTGATGATGAGGATGATAATAATAATAATAATAATAATAATAATAATCTATTTATCCAGTAGAAAATAAAATATATTGATAACCAGCTGTTTTATGTTTGGGTTGCAAGACATTATGTGCCAATATACATTTCTACGTGTGTAAATTACTGCGCCACTCAATTTTCAGCTAAATTAAATCACGTTTTAGTAATCTAAAGCGAGACGTGTGTTTTGTTGGCGCAGGTGTGTTATATCTGCGAGGAGCAGGGGAAAGGAGGAAAGGCAACGGTGGGGGCGTGCATGCAGTGCAACAAGTCGGGGTGTAAGCAGCAGTTCCACGTGACCTGCGCCCAGGCGCTGGGTCTGCTCTGCGAAGAAGCTGGCAACTACCTGGACAATGTCAAGTACTGTGGTTATTGCCAGCACCACTACTCCAAATTGGTACGTCCTGCTACCCACTCCCTCGTATACTCACTCCTCGGAAACCCTTGAATGAAGGCTGTCGCAAACGAAACATCGTGTAGTTTTATCTCACGGGGGAAAAAAAAAGTTTTTATTAATCCTTTATGTCTATTTGAGGTTTTATTAGCATGGCTATCTGGTTCACTAATTAAGCTAATGGTGGGGGGAGGGGGGGAGGCAGGGTCAAAGCTTATGAGGGAGAGACACCCACCTCTGAGTCTCTAGTGATTTAGAGTTCACTTACAGCCCCTATTTTATTGAAGAACTCTTTAAAAAAAACAATCATTTAACCCCTCCTAGAAACTTACTATTTGTGCAAATTTGAAAACTCATACTTATTTTATTTTGTTCAGTATTGTATTTTTAAACAAATCGGTTTCATTTCAAATTTAACTATGATGTGTGAGTACCGGTATCTAATAATAAATAATATTTTTTAGCTTTAGATCCCCCTTCCCTCCACTGCCATTATATTTTCTTAGATAACCGATGCCAGGATTACATAACAGAAGCTAACCTAGAATCACTTGCTATGGAACTTTTTTTTCTGAATATCAACAACGAACTATTACTTGGATGGTCAGTTGTTTTCTAAACCCTTTGCACTCATTTTTGGATATTATCACTAGAATCTTTCATTGCGGCTGATGCATGGTAAAGTAAAACCGCATATCAAACCCTTTTTTTTTTCTAGGAATCAAGCAGATGTAGGGGTAGATTTGACCAATTACCTGTTAAATTTCCATAAATGATTTTAAGCAGTTAGATGTAACCTTGTCACGATAATTAATGTTTCTCTTGTTTGTTGTCTTGTCAAAATAAACCTGTCTTTGAAATGTTGTTATAGGTACTTTAACAAGACCTGTGACTAAATAAATGTAAACCCGACACTATTTAATTATTCCATTAAGTCATTGATTCCCAACTTTTTTTGTTAGGAGGAAAACTTAAAATATTTTGTAGGATCTTGGGGGAACTCCTACCTGACTGACATGATTTTGGTCCAACTCTATAAACAACTATCTTTAGATAGGGATAGGGTGTGATGAGGTGGACTGGATAGAACTAGCTCAAGATAGGGATAGATGTAGTACTTTTGTAAGTGTGGCAATGAATTTTCGAGTTCCTAATGTCAAAGATTAAGTAAGAGTAAATTATATAATATACATGCAAACAAGGAGGGTTGGTAAATAATTAATTATACTTGAAACAAAATTTCAAGATTATTTATTGCTTATTTTTTTATGTATTATTACTGTTTTTCGGTACTTGAACTTTGCTTATCAATATTCTTAATAACCTTACTTTTAAAATTACTACACATACTCTTCTCTTCTTCGGATACACAAGTTCAATTAATATATTTCCATATCACTCAAAAATTAATTATGACAAACCAATTAAAAAGCAATCTTTTCCAAATTCTTGTGAAACCTTGGACATGGGCTTGCAGAGTCTTGGTTCAGAATCACTGCATTAAGTAATCACCTAAAAATGTGTTTAATATAAAAATATAAAAACATTAGTTGCTTACTTTGACATCTAGTTACTTGGACGCTTAGTTTTTAGATGGTTCTATGATATTATTACAACATAACTTACCTTTACCTCCTATTATGATATAGTCTGTGGTAATTTTTAATTACAAGACAAAATAACTTTTTTATTACTATTCCTGTAACATATAAACTGTCTAAATAAAATACTTCACATATAATTTTATGATTTAAATTAATGTTTATATGTATCTCTTTTTACGGTGTGAAGGAATTAAGAGCAAAGCTCAATATTTGGATGCCATGGTGCGACTCAATGATTAATTTACCTGGGAAAAGGAATGCCATGAATATGTTTTATATCATCAATTAAATTTGTAAAAAATACTTTATCACTTAGTGTTTATTCTTGTACTTTTAATATTTTAATCTTTGAATACATAAGAAGATTATATTATTTCTCTATTTCTCTGTTGTTGCAGTGTTCATTCAGGGGTTCAGTATGTATAAATTATATTATAATTATATAATTTTGTAAAAAAAATAATCACATAGTTTGGACAACTTCCCTTTCTTTAATCTGTCGCGTTTGTTACTGTGTTTGTTATTTTCTGTTTCTTTCCTATGGACGTAGTTGATTCTTCCTGTTTAGTTTGATCCCTTTGAGGAGGCGATCACACTGTTCCCCTCCAGAGTAAATGTATTTGGTTGGCCTTCAGAGGGATATATTCACAAGTTCATAAGGGGAATGTATGGAACACAAGAAAGGGGCAATTTTTTGGCAGTTTTTATATCTAAACATTTATTGGCCTAAATAAATAGAGTTTAATTTTTTCTTCAGTTGGTGATGTCAACATTTCTTGAATATCTGTCAAGGGTGTCATGGAATTTTATAACAACTTTTTCTCTTCATTTAAAAAGTTTCACATCAAATGTTAATGGCAAATATTCAAAAACTTTTAGTACCACCATGGCAAGAAAATTAAACTCTATGTTTCTACTGGTGAAATGTTTTATTTATTTTGGCAAAAAAAAAAAAGTTGCTATAAAAATGGCAAAAAAACGCTTTCCTTTTCTCGCGTCCTCTACACTCCCATCCTTTTTATCTGTACAAACACATAAGCTATTATCCACCTTCAGCCCTTCTTTTTTTCTTCTTAATATTAGAAAAGGGCTACATGATCAGGGGTGTGCGAAGATCATTTTTTAAAAATATGTAGCAATGTCAAAGGAAAGCTTAAAACATTCGAAGCAAAGAAGATCAGATCTTTATTGTCACATAACTTTACCTTTAATGTTTAAAATATTCTTTAAGTTCATCTAGGAATACAGAAAGGTGTAGAGAAAATAACAAAGCTGAAATATCTGGAACTGTTTATCTTCAATTAATCATTTTCGGTGTCAAAAATGCACTTTGGAAATTCATCAGATTTAATTCCAATGAGAGAATAATATGAAGGACTAAATATAGGATATGTGTGTTATAAATTTAGCACGAGCAAGGAAGATAGTACATACAACTAAAAAGCTTTGTGTATTTTTTTTTTCCATACCAGCTACCATCATTTTATGGTGTTTACGATTTGGAACGTATTTTTCTTTTTAACAAAATATGTTAACAAGTTTGAATATGATATTTTTTATTTTACTCACCTGCATTATCTATACTAAAGTTATACTTTTCATTCAATCACTAGTTTTATGTTTATTAGGGGCTGTCCTAAAAATAATTATATGTTGAAATATGTCATATTTAGCGATAAATTCAAAATATTTTTCCAACATATTGGAAGTTTTCTTCTTCCTTTGAAATTTGTGAAAAATATACTGTTGAGGGGATTGTAGTTGGAACAAAGGACATATTTTGACCTTAGACTTTGACATTTTGAATCCCCGCACACCCCTTATTATATAGTAAACATGTTCAGTTTTAAATATCACAACTTACAAACTCTCACACATCATTAATTTTAATTTAAGAATGCAACATTACCGCGCCAGGAAATGTAAGTCAAGCCCACTTTTAAAGACTATCCAATTTCTTTTTTAACTAAATTTCAAGCCTTGTCAAAATCTTTAATTCTTATTTAATTTAAGCTTAACTGAATCTATATATAATTGGTTATGTTTTTACTCCTAGTCCTAAAATAATTCACATTTTTTAACAATTTTATTATATGTGCACAAGCAAATAGTTTCAATTTAGAAGTGACGATTTAAGATAACTGCCGAGAGATTTGTGTTTGACATTTAGTTTTTATTTGTCTAATGAGTGCATACAATTTTTATAAACAAATAAATTTCTGTTATTTTTAAAAGGTGTTTTTCTTAACTGACCTAATTTTGAAAAGTTAATTTTAATGATTTCTTTTAATAAAGGATCTTAAACTTGATTTATGTTTATCAAACAAATTTGGTAAATTCTCTGAATTTAATTAAAACTGGACTTGACTAATCGTAATATATGTGGTTTTCTATTAAAACATTTTTACTGTACCTTATTTATTATTATTTTATTGCTTTAATGTTGTGTTTTTATTTCGAATCATCTATCGGTACATTTTTTGAGCACTTCGAGGGAGATCTGGACCTTTCTCTTTTGCTTTTGATGTTCTCTACTGCAGAAGTTTGTTTTGTGGTGCTGCATGGTAGAAGTTGTGTTTGTTGCATTGGGAGTATTGTTTTTTTTTATGAAAAAGGTAGGTCACTCTCACCCACTAAGCTAAATTAATATTATGTCAAAAATTAAAAGTTAAATATATAAAGCAATACTTTATGTAAACAAATTTTAGTTTTCTTGTACCACATACTTAATGTGATGTTTTATAGAAACTTTATGTTTATAAAATAAGATTTATAATATTTTCAGCTGTTAGTACAAAGTTTAATTAGTTTTTTTAAGTAGTTGTAGGGACAATTTTCTTACTAAACAGAACAGGTCACAGAGATTCTGAATCTCACGTTGTTAAAATGATTGTGTTTTTATTTTCAGAAGAAAAGTGGCAATGTAAAAACAATTCCTCCTTACAAACCGATCTCAGCCGATATAGGCTCAGACTCTTCCCCGGATAAGGAAAGTGATATAATGGTGAAGTCTGGGGCCGCAAAGAGGAAAGGGGGGTTAAAGGCCACCACATCGGTCTCTGGAGCTCGAAGTTCTGGGGGCAAAGTTGGTGGGCATAGCCCCAATGTGGGAGAACCCAACTTGTCACTTGCTGGCAGCGGCACTGATGTGGCAGGCGATGCAAATAAACGAGGGGCCTCCTTGGAGGGCAAAGAGACTGCTATCTCGGTATCAGCTATGGTCAGAAACAGTGCGGGTAGTACAAAGTTCACGACGTCAAATTTTGTGGAAACTGTTGTGACTCAAAGTGAAAGTGTGTTTGGTGCAGAGGGACCCCAACAGAGAGGACCAACTACTGTGTCAGCCTCTAATGGTGCCAGTAAAAAGCGTAAAGCCGGGGGTAATCGGACACCCACAAGTGGTCTCGGTTATGAAAGCTCGTCTGACGCTACTACGCTGACGAGTGTAATGTCTGCACCTACTATGAGTGTGAGTAGCGCAATTTCTACTAGTGTTGTTCACAATATCCCTCCCGGCATGGCGGGAAGCTCCGTTCCCGGATCAACAGACAATTCCAGCCATGGTGCGTTGTCGGCGGACTCAAAAAAACCCAAAGTGGAGATCAATTCTCCGATGACTAGTGTTCTGAGTGGCATGCCCTCGCCGATGGATGCGGGAGTTGTCAGTAACGTCAATTCAAGGAGTGTCCCGATGCCGTCCTCAAACGTCATTACCTCAGTTGCCAGTTCAAACCCCACCTCAAACCCTCCCACATCTAGTATTGTGGTGTCAGTCCCCTTGGCGGCAACATCATTACAGTCCCCGGCTCCACCCCAACCTTCGGTTGTCACGGCAGCGCCGACCTTGTTCCAACAGTTGCAACAGTCGGTGCTGGTGAACAATGCAGCCAATGCGGCAGCTGCAGCCGCAGCCTCCAACAGTTTGGACCCAGTGAGTCTTCCAGATGACCAACCAGGGAAACGAGGAAGGTAAGAGAAAGTTAAATATTACTAGTAGGTTTGGGACGCTCGAATCCCCAAACTCTCACTTCCTTAAGGATATTCGAGATTAAAAAAAGTAATACATTTTTTTATTTTAAATGTCTAAGAGCTTCATTACAACTTTGGTGGTCCATACCCAACATAGCTATAGGAAAAATTTAACCAAATCCCAAGCCATAAAATTAACACTTAACTGAATGTATGGAAGTTCTGATAAATGCATTTTAGAAAGAAAAAAAAGTTCTGTTTCTATTTTCTATAATTACCCTTATGCTCACAATTGTTTATAAGACTCAGATTTGAGATTAGATTCAGATTGTGGATTCAGCCCATCTTTAATTATTACATTGTATTTTTCTTAATGTTGAGTCAAATTTACTATTTTACGAATCTAAATCTCCAATTTACCTATAATTCCCGAATCTGAATCATGAAAAAAATTATGAACATAAGAGGAAATATAAATATAATAGAATAATAGAAAATACAAATAGTAACAAAATGTTAATATTCTTTTAAATCCATTTATTATAACATTCATACATTCAGTTAAGTGTTAAATTACTGGTTTGGGGTCTGGTTGTTAGGCTAATCCAATAATATAATGGTTTCAAACCACCAATAATCAGTATTAGTGCTCTAAAACAAATTTCACTTGAAAAAATAAAATCTTTTAGGGATTTGATTCTCAAATTCGAAACTTTCTCCAATATCAAATATCCTGAAGGATTCGGGTTTCCATCCTTAATTTTTTTTTCAAGTGTTATGTTTTCACACAATCTTAATAACATGATTTTTCTTATCTCTGCTCTACGCTCAAATTCCAGTAAATGTAAGTTGTGGCTTTGAAACAAAATGGTAACATTCAGAATTAGCTATTTTGTCCTTTCACTTTCTTGTCGACAAATTGAAAACTTACTTGACCTGAAAATTTAATAATGGTATGAAAAACAAATCTTTTAAACTTCTTACTATAAAAAGGTAAAATAGATCAAATTGAAATGACTAAAGCAATTACTCCTCCATGTTTATTGGGAATAGGTTGTAAAATTGCTTGAACAAATAAATAATATAATTTTGGTTGGATATAAATAGGAGTTACTAAGGGATCCGTGGGTGTAAAATTATCAAAATTCCCTAGAATATAAGGTTATAAAAAAGCAATTTTTTAAAGTCTTTTTTACTATTTATATGTTTTAATTTTTTTAAACCCAATTACTGTAAGGCATGTAAATAAATAAAATATTTTGAATGTGTGTTTGATTACATGGAAAATAATTGAAGTTTTAAATATTGCGGGATTGAAAATTGAAAAATCGGGCTTTAAATTTAAGAACTTGATTTGAGGAAAAAAAAACTGTTTCTAGTGACTTGAAAAATGGGGAAGTCATGGAATTTGCTTGGTCAGAGAATAGTCAGGAAATTTGATCAAGTTTCTGGAATGTTCACATATTCACTAAATGAATACACAACTTTTATAAACAATATTCAAAACAACATTTTTCTTACAGTTAATACACAAATCTCTATAGCACAGTTGTTCCTTTTGAATATAGTAATCTCAATTGTCTAAGTCAACATGTGAGTTTCGTGTCATCTTTCTCCCCCTCTACAACGTTTCTTAAGCCAAAGTTGAGTCAAGGTTATGTGCATGTGTTAAAATTATATCATGCTATAGGAAGAAAAAACCATAAAAGAATGTTTCTCTCAACAATTTCAAACTGGGCAAGGTGAAATTTTAATGTTTAAATAAATGATCTAACCAAAATCCAACTCGGATCGCACTACCCAATAGGTTATTGTTTTAGGCTAGTATCCTTTAACCCCTTCATAGAGTGACACAATTTCAGAATGTATATATGTCTAAAAATATCATAACATTAAGTTGCGATCTTAATAATATAATGTTTGTAATAGTGACTGGCAAAGTTGGAAATTGGCTCTATAAAACTTGGAAAAGTTGGCGAATTTTAAAATATGATTTGTCGTGACGCCTTGTTTTAACGAACAAATAGGAAGAACAAACTATTGTATGTTGTTCCTTCTACATGTTACATTTATTTTGGATACTCTCTTTCATAATATTCAGTTCATTTATTATTATTATCATCATTATTATCATTAACATCATTATTACTATCATTAGCATTAACATTATTATTATTATTATTATTATTATTATTATTATTATTATCATCATCATCATACATCTGTATGCAGATTGTTTTAACAGTTTTTGGTCTGTGACCTATTTCAGTTGGTAGCATGTCTGCGTATTAGTTTATATGCCATATAATGAAAAGTTTATAAGTCGTGTACTGATATATAATAGGTCGGTTCAGAAAGTGCACTTTAAATGCCAAATAAATCGAGAAAAAAAGTATACACTTAAAAAAATAACATACTACTATTGAAGAGTGTATGGGCCAGTTTCATAGTCAGATTTAGTACGCCTCAAGTGCGGCGCTATACTAAATACAAAACCTCACCTACCTGAAATAGAATGGAATGGGCCAGTTTCATATGCAAAACTGGCCCATTCCATTTTGGTCTAGGTAGATATCGTCCTGTATTTAGTATCGACTCGTACTTTAGGTGTACTAAATCTGACTATGAATCAAAAGGGGTACCCCCTGTAAATTGACATGACTAAATGCTGTAGATGAATATGTTAAAAAGAGAAACAATAAAAGTTTTAAGAATAAAACTGCATTCGGTGTATGGCTGTTGTTGAGGCGAAAGGAATATTCAAGGAGAGGGAAGTGTGGAGAAAGTTAGTGAAGCTTGATTAAGTAAAGAGTTGTTTTTATTTAGCACCACGTCTTACTACCCGTTCAGGTTATATGCTTAAATGCTAATTACGCTAATGGATTAGTAATTTGGAAGGTTGAATTTATAGAAAGTGAACCCGCATTTGTGGGGAGGAAGAGTGGAAAACCATTTATGGAAAACCAACCACAGTTCACCCGACCGAGATTCGAACCTCGATCTCCCCATCCTCGGCAGTCTAGCTAAACACAATACCAGCGTGTTAGCTAACTATGCCACTCTTTACATTCTGTATTATATTCATGAAACCTACCAATATAATGAATACACTTTTTTTTAATGAAATTTCACCAAAACAAAATCACCTGACTGACATGGGCCAGGCTCCCCAAAATTCTTCTCTTCCGGTTCACGATGAAAACATTCTTGCAGATCAGATACATAATCCATTTCACTCCCACTTGAAATTAAATTAAGTTCATCTTTGGAGTCACTTTCTTCAAATAATTGTCCGACTTTTTTTTCTTTCTTTCTGATGTCTTCTTTTTTTTTCAGTTGAAAATGATTCCTATTGTTTTTGTCCAAATTCATTTTTTTTCAGGGGTCGCTGCTAAAATAATTACCTACCTTGTTGATTTACCTTTTTGTTTTCCTTTGGAGTTGGTGGGTTTTCTTTGTTCGGCCTTGGAAAAAGGCCTAATCATTTCAGGTGAAACTGCTATAATTGTTTCTCTACTATTCATATCACAAGTCGAAACTGGCTGTGAAATACTTGGTTCTCACTGAAAATGTTCTGTGGTCTATTGTCTTCATTTTTGTTTACAAAGAAAGGATCTGGACAATCGGAAACGAAAGACGATAGGTATGTAAGCATTTCTATGCCAGCTTCAAGTGCTTTTTGGATAACAAGTGTATTGATGTGACTTTCGTGATTATTCAGAACTAGGAAAACAGGCTCTCCTTGGGATGGATTAGTATGAACATTAAATGGCCAATAAATATTTTGAAAATGCGGTCACTATACCATCCAGAAGGATTTGCTTCGCCTTTGGCTCCTAATGATGCCCCTTTAAGCATAAATCTTTAAAATGTATCCTAGGAAACACCATCATTGGAGGCACATGGTTTCCATGTTGGCCCCTTTCTCCTGATGTGACACTGCCAAACTGTTTGATTCCCTTTGGTGCCAATAGTTTATGCGATATATCGACAGCGGAGAGGCCTGTTTAGTCTATATGATAGATTCTGTGTGGTGGAAACGGGCCATACTTTAGCTGCCTGATAGCCCATATTTGCACTAAACTCTTAATACACTTTAAATAGACTTATATCAAAGGGATGTGCAAAGGCAATTTTTTCTATTCAAACTGAAGTTGAATTGATCCTATGAGATATTCGTCCCAAAACCAAATCAAAGTTCAAATACTATATAACATTTGTTTTATGTTGAAAAAAAATATAGCCGCGTATTTATAAAACTTTAAAGACATCACATACCATAAAAAAGTGTTTTATTGTAAAAATGTAAAGACTTGGCCAACATTAATATAATTACGTAACTATTATGTTGTACAACATGTTATTCAATTACAGTACCACAAGGTTGGTCTTTCTAAGTAACAAGATAAAATTTAAAAAAAATGAAACATCTACATATATTTTGGTTGTCAATATTTTTATTGATAAAGCTTCGTAATTGTCGAAGCCGTAATTAATTTATAAAGGAAGTTACAGTTAATAAATACTAGAAGCAAAGTGTATGTTTTTGAAGCTTTGCACACTCAATTTATATACAGTATTGTTATTATTACTGTAATTTTGATCATTGCTGTGAACAATATATTTATTTTGTAGATATAAATAAATCATATTACACTCTCTAAACTGCGATAATTTCAATAAGGGTTACTTTTAACTCTCCAGATCCCAGTCCTCAGACAAGACTGACAAGGGTCGCAAACAGAAGCGAGGCGGCTCTCTTGGTGCCCCTGCCCCACCAGTGGCGAGTGTCGCCGCCAATATCAACAAGAGGGGCAGTCGAAATGGTGGCCAAAATGCCAACACACCCACGCCTCCCCCTCAACCCCCTGCCCCATTGGTAGTGAAGGAGTCCCCACCCAGCAGTCCTGGGTCAGAGTCCATGTCGGGACACTCGGCGGCAAGAAAGGCCAAGAGTAGCATCAAAGGGCGTGGACCTGCCAGAGAGGACATCAAGGATATCAAGCTGTGAGTCCTTCCTCAGTGTTACCAACTGTCAGGCACATTATTATTGATTGAAATGTCCGCCCTATCTTCCTCCACCTCATTGCAATTTTATAACAAAACATCATTTTGGTCAAATTATATCAAATATTTTTCCAGTAGAAATATAAAGTTTAATTTTCTAAACATGTTGATACAAACACTACATGAATATCTGTCAAGGATGTCCTGGAATTTAATGATATCTTTTTCTCTCAATTTAAAAAGTTTTTCATCTAATGCCACTATGCTCATGATAGATATTCAAGAACTGTTGATATCAACATGAGTAGAAAATTAAACCCTATGTTTCTATAGGAGCAATATTTTTTTTATTTTGTTAAAAAAAAGTTTTGCTATAAAAACTGAAAAAAAATAGATACCTTTTCTCGAGTCCCCTACACTCCCACCTTAAAAAATGAATCATATTAATAACTTTCAGCAAATTTCATTAATAGTATATTGAGATATTATCACCTTAAACACACCCCACCCCAAGAGATTGGTTCAGGTCTTTGATTGGGCCCGGGTAAAAGCTTCTTGAACTGTCGTAATGGTGATGTTATACAGTCATATTTTTTTAAGTGAAAGAACTTTGTCAAATAAAGATGATGTAACTTTAACGAGTCATCAAAGATCTACAAAATAATGTTTTACTAATCTTGTTTAACATACATACTATAGAACATGCGCTCTAAAGTTTTACCAAAGAAAACACTGACTTTGAAACATAAAAAATTTATTAAAAATATGTATGGTATTAAAAGAATGTTTTTTTATATGACGCCACACTTATATAATTTCTAAAGTTTGTGTATCTTGTTAATTAATGGAACAACTTATTAGAATTTTCGCGGTCCTTTCGTTAATATTTTTGTTATATGATTCCGGCTGTTCAATTTCATGTTCATATCCCAGCATGTATAGTACAAACTTTGAAATAAATACGATGTACTGTAATTTAATAATACATTATTCATCAAAGATTGCCTCAGATATTTTTTAAATATATATTTTGTAAAACTAATAATTATTTCATATTGAAATATGTTTCTTTTATAAAATAAATATGACAGTGTAATATACAACCCCACCCATTCTAATAAAATTAGAAGAATTCTCTTCTTGCAAGCAATCTGGAGTGAAAGATTGTTTCACACATTTTGATAGAAAAACATCACAGTAACACTGAAAATAAATATTTAATACACTTTCAGATGATTATGTTAATCCCAATACAGGGTGTCTACCATCCAAGAAAATCAGGGAAAACGAGAACTAGCCGGAAATTTGAAGTGATCGGGGGAAAACCTTAAATAATTTGGTAAATTACAATAAAAATCCGGGAAAATGTTGTTTTACTCAAAATATGAAATTTAATCAGTAAATAATAATGTCATTCATCAAATGGTAGTTTTTTTGTTTGTAGCTGTGTATTTAAAAAAAATACCTAGTAAACAATGTTAATACAAATTAATAGAAAAATGAGGGGGAAACGGGGGATTTAGAAGGATGTGACATACTTTTTAGTTGTGAATTTTAGGAAATGATCAGGGAATCTCATTGGTCAAGTTGAATATACATCATGCAATAGGTTTCATATTTTGACATGCTAGCATTATTTTTCATTATGATATTATGAGTATTTTGCTGCGCATGTAAAAGTGTTTGATGGATAAAATTTATTTGTATGTAAATTGTATGACATTTACAACATATCTTAATTTTATTGTATTTTATAGAATCTTTCTTCCATATTTTACATTCCAGTGCACACAAGCTATACTTTACAGTTTACCCAACCTCTTGGTGTTCATGAGTTAATTTTGTAAAATTTACCGATGCCTTAGTTTGAACAAAACAAAATTTACAATTTATTTTCATTTTTGGATCTGTATGATACAAACTTTTGGCACTTTCTTCGCAACAAACAGTGGCTGCTCGATCATTATGGCTCAGCTATGGACTGATGCCTTAGAGTTTTTTTATGATACAAAATTTACAGTTTACCTACCTTTCCAAATGTTTTGAACAGCTAATGATTTTGATCAAGATGTATATTATACAGAAAGATTTTTAATTTCATGAAAGTAAATATGTCTGGTATCATGAGATAAATTTTGTTTGTTCTTAATCCTGTGTATTGCTAAGTTATGACAGGATATATAATTAGCGTCAACCTCGATTCATTGGTTGCATGGTCTAAGGTAGGCATGTCAAACTCGCGGCACACATGCAACCCTATTCATAATTTTGTGCAGCCCATGGACCTTATAATAAACCATCTATGCTGTGTGTCTCTATTCTTTTGATAAACAATGAGGAAATACTACATTTTGGGATATGATATCTAGGAGTTTAGCATTATTTCGAGAATTCAGACATAAGAGATTGGTGTACTAAATCTTTACGCTTTATATGACATGGGTCAGTTCTAGGGATGTGCGATAACCATTTTTTCAATTCAAGACTATCTTTAGACGAGAATATTAAAAAAGTATCAAGACACGAGAAAGAGATAAGAAAGCATCCTTTGAAAGTAAAAAAAGATTAGATTATGTTTATTAAAGTAAAAATTATATAGTTTATAGAGTTCCTTTTTGACATTTGAGCTGGCGCTTGATTTAGATTGTCTTATATATAGTTCATTCAAACCCTTGAGATACCTAATACACATTTTAAATGCAATTAATAAAATAGTAATAGGTAGTTACAATGAACACCATTTATAATTTAATTTTGTATATTGTCAAAATTTTATATTCAAAAACAATATTTAAAACCAAAACTTTTCTTAATGAAGGATGTTTGGTGGAGCGGGGGAGGAATGCAACCTATTTTTGGGTTATTACAGTATTATTGGAAATAATAAATTCCCGGTTTGGTTTTATAATTTATTAGGACCAATATTTGCTTTTTCTTTTGATTTCTTGAATTTTCAAGATTCATTATCTAACTTTTGAGATGAGATTGAGATTATTTTTTCCTTGAATTTTCGAGTTTCGCACGTCCCTAGTCACTTCCCATAAATTGTTGAATTTTCACTCTAAATATGTTAATTGTTTGGCTACATATTGTTAACTGTTGTATTATCACATAAATTGAAACCAAACATTCGATAGATCTCGCCATATGGACACACATTTTTCAACAATAAATATGACCTTGGGATGAGATTTAAAGACCAACATTAACTACCAGTTATAAATTAACCCTATTGTATCAAATAAAACGTTTGGTATAGTATGGTCATTTAATGAGGACACAAAGGAGACTATGGGAGGAGCAGATAATAGAAAGTGTGCAAGTGAGAGGAGAATATTGGAATCAGTTATAGGAGTAAAAAGGGTAGAAGTAAAGAGTAATATGAAGTTATTTTACTAAACTGACCTGAACACTGGCTGAAAACAGTTGATGTTTATGACACTCAAATAATATAAATTTTCAAAACCAATCTTCATATTGAATAAGGATGACTTAAAATTAATATTTTAATGAACACCCTACACATATTTACGTTTATTTTTTAATTCATAGAATTGGTTGAAATATAAGAACACAAAATCAGTTCAAATACTATAATATTGCTTTTTAGTGTTTTTCTTGGGATTTTTAAAAACATCTTATTGGAGTTGAGTTTATATCTCATGTTAACTTGCTAAAATAAAAGAAAAACACACACACTTTACAAATTTCTAAGAAAAATAACTCCTTAAGACTGTGTTTTTGGATGTTGTTTATCCCATATAATTGCTAATGTTTTGGTATATCTTATGAAATAAGTACAGTTTTATGATATTTTGTGTATATACTATACATTTAAGAAATTAGAAGAAACTAATGAAATTAAACTCCTTAATAATTAACGATGGAAGAAACTCATGCATGCAGTTTGAATGTCTGGTACAAGCCTCATTGTTGATGCCTACATGTGACTAATGTTGACAAAGAGGTCGTAATACGTGTGTTATTATTGAGTTGGTTGAGAAGTGTCGATAGTGAATGGCCTATAAGTATTAGTTCCTCTTTTTTCCCAAACTATACTCACTTAAAAAATCAATTTTAATTCACATAAAAATAAGTACTTGACTAAAATCATAAGTGCACACCCCTTTATTTTTTGTTTTTTTATAGAACCACAATTTATACCAAACCTTATTCATGCGAAATGATGTTTGGATATCAAACTACGTTTATATAGAATTACTAACTTGACTATATATTTAGAGTTGGGTCAAATCCATTAGTGTTAAATTACTGGTCTGGGGTCTGGTTGAAATGTTCATCCAATAGTTATAATTTGATCTGATCCACCAATAAGCAATACTAGAGCTCTAAAACCAATTTCACTTAGAATTTTGAAAAAAACAAAACAAATATAAAACAAATCTAAAACTTAACATGAAAAGACATTTTTTTTGGTAAACTAATAAATATGTTTAACAATTTACTGATCGGGAAGTCGGTAATGAATCTCAATAGTGTTCTATTCTGACAATAGACAAAGCAAATACAAAAATATTGGGGTTAATTTGTGGCCTGTGGATTGCTTCCGTACATAAACAGACCTACGGACAAACATAGTGCAAACATTTTTATTTTGTCATCAAGATAAGGCCAATCAAATCAAAATTTTATAGACATGTCATTCTCATTCTGCTTTTTTCAGTAATTGTATGACGATTGTAAGAGAAATTTTAATTGTCAAACTCTTTTTATTGATACACATTGGCAGGATTGTAGCATACACTGTATTTGCATATATTTCACCCAGCTACGTTGAAGCATATTGTTAGGGGAATGAAATATTTCTATTATCCAAACACTGAGTTATTAATACAAAATAAAATAATGGATGCAATTCATTAAGTATAGAAGCCATTTTTTTTACAAGGAATTTACAGATATTCTTACATTAATATTATCTTCCTGTATGTACTCCTATGTTTTTTTTTGAATTAATTTGCCATATTTGATCTTTTTAAATTATTATATTCATTAGTATGGTAAAAATAATTATGTAGATAACGCTTGCCTGTTAAACTTTTACTAAAGTTTTCTATTATCTTTCTTACCACCACAAGTTTATGATAGTGTAAAACATATTAGAAATACGTAGGTGTAGCACATTTTCTTAAACACTTGTTGTAGGTTCAAGTAAAATTGGTGCTAAAGAGTAGTTTGGTGACTTTCTTAGTGTGTAAATGTTAGCTTTATCTCTATCTTTGGATTAAGATTATGATTTATTATACGATATACACAGTTGTGAAACAAAATTATTAGGTATTGTCCATAAATACATAAATAGTTAAATTAAAATTACGTATATTATCCATTAGACCGCCTTTGTGGTCTAGTGGTCAAAGTTCTCGGGTTTGGAAAGGGGTCAACTCAGCCTCGTGAGGACAATTTAGGAGCTACCTGAGTAAAGAAGTAGTGGATTTGGTCTAGAAAACTGAGATTAAAAGCCAGAGGGCTTGTTCTGCTGACCACAGGACATCCTCTATCCACAAATGCTGGCACTATCTTCACCAACATGCAGCGGTCGCTTGAACGGTATATCTCGTTTATTCATTAATTTTTGATGCACCGGTGCAGCTAATAGTTTGAAGCAGCTTATCGTGCCCATATAATATAATAAGACAATATTTTATATTCGTTTCAGGTTTCAAAATGGTGTGAGTGCACCCCACATGCTTGGCAACCAACTTAATCCTTCTTCTACAATGGCCCAGAAAATGTCCGATACATTATCGGCAGAGCTAGAGGCTCACAGTATCTTTACTGACTCCAATAATACTACGACGACATCTCTCATGGGACCTCAGTTGCATAGTAGAGTGATTGCCTCGGTGAGTGGGGCATAGCAAGGGCGCCAAGACTCGTCGTACTTTGTTTTGCTCGTCTCTAATGTATAAATCTTTCAAATCTCCGAGATTGTTTGCTATGTGTGAACATTTCACTACTATCGCATCTGAGTTAAACTTTGTATTAATAATACATTGTTTATTTTAGTGTGGTTGTGCTGTTTGTTCTTGTAAACTTAACATGTTTGGGTTGTTAGAATTGGAGTTGAGGTTGAATCCAAATCTTCATTTCACCCTATGAATTTGGAAATTGAATCCGAATTTTAGAACAATACTCATCATCAACACTCATTTAAATGTTGAATTAATTTTTTGCAGTCTGATTGTTTAGTTTGTTTTATTATGTTGGCACTGAACAACCAATAAGCAATTTTATAGATTTAAAATAAATTCCAATATAATATTTTGAAAAAGAAAATGTTATTTCTCTCTCTAGTACTGAATCATCAAAATATCCTTAAGAATTTGAATATTCAAGTCTTACATCCTTAAAAAATATATATTAAATCTCATGGTTTGTATGACTTTAAAAAAAACACCACACGTAACATAAATGCAATATCTAAGTGTCAAATTTCACACACTTTAAAGGCATTCAAACATTAGATGCCCCCGATTTATAGAAATATAAATGAAAAGTTGAATTTTGTCGTTAAAAAAGTTTGTAAATAATTTTTTTTTTAACTGCTAAACAATAACTTCTAAGAGATATAATACCAGGAATAGAAAAATTACATCTAAAATTCTACTTATGATAGAGGGTTAGGCTCTTTAAAAATGATCATTTGCGTCTCTTATATCTCATTGCATATCAAGTGGAAGCAGGGTGGGAAGAACTGAAGCTTATAGTTAAAAGAGTTAGTAAAACTACTTTAACCCACTTCGATCGCCGCATGGTCTTAAGGTGCTACCCTCGCAATAGACTAGACTGAAATATCGTGGTTCGATCCTGGTCGGGTGTACAGAGGTTTTTTTTTTCTAAATAATTTTCCACACACTCTCTCCACACAAATGTGGGTACACTCTAAAATTTAACCTCCTTCATCCCTAAGCTGTAAGAGTAATTTGTATATAAGCGCATAAGCCCGAATGGGTAGTAATATGCAGTGCTAAAAAACTACTTTAATATAATATGTATGTAATTAAATAAGTAGAATAGAACATTGTAGAAATATGAAGCATAATTAAAAGTAAACACCAGAGCTCTGCAATACTCATGATTAACTAATTGTTTACTCTTCCCTATGCTTGTTTGGATGTGGTTTGTGAAATGAGTAGTGTTAGAGGGGAGGAGGTGGGAGTGGAGAGGGAGGAAGAACCCAACAAGAGGGGTATTATACAGCTTGCTATTGGAATGTCAGCAATTGAGAAGAATATGATAAAGGAGAGGTCTATGTACTTTGCATACCCCTACAAAATATTATTTA
This sequence comes from Timema genevievae, assembly GCA_902155825.1. NCBI lineage: Eukaryota > Metazoa > Arthropoda > Insecta > Phasmatodea > Timematidae > Timema > Timema genevievae. The sequence goes on along the minus strand of CABFWO010002068.1, from coordinate 107,037 downwards.
ATTGGGCTTCTCTTCAAATTTCCTCCATTTACATTAGAGCATTTTCATGTCAATCCCATATTATAAATATAAATATGGCTATGGGCCGCACACATCAAGCGTGAGTTCTGCAGATAACCTGCAGGCCACGATAAACCTCTGCTCTAATATATAATGTACATACTTCATGTTGAGTTTGTAAGTGCAATTGAAGGTATTTGTTTATATCATAATTTAAGATAGGGAAGTTCCATTGTATTGTTCATATGCAAAGAAAGCTATTGGACTTAAAAGAACTTATTTGGTTGTTTTAATTATTTTGTTTTATAACTCCTAACTATCCATATATATTTGACTGTAATTAAATTTTCTAAAACAACCAGAAAAAATACTAACTAAAATTGTATTATTATTGCAATAAAAAGTTTTTTTTCGATGTGCTAGGAGCACATCATTTATCAATTCTGTTTATTTCACCCTCTTTTTTTTCCCCTTTCGATCCTTGTTTATGTGAATGAGCAAAGTTATATTTACTTTTAAATTGCTTATGCAAATACAGAGGAACTTCTCTTTATTATATTTCTATATTCAAGATTTATTTTTAATTTAACTTGTTGAAGTGAGCTATACGTTCTTCTCGCTACATTTTATTTTTTGCAGTGAACATTTTGGATATAACTTGTAATTTCGACATGATATATGTTGTTTTGTCTGTAAATAATATTCATTTAAATTATTGCAAACATATTTATTATATACTTTCTCATTTAGATCTATGTCGGCTTGGTTTTTTAACTGTTTATCAGCCTGGCGAAATTGGGTGGATAACAAATTCATGTTTTAAGTTAAATATAAATACTGCTCATAAAATGCATTTAGTAAGAAATTAATTTAGAGGAGTTTCACTGTATTATATAAAATTATGCGTGGAAGAAGATACAGGAAAAAGATTGAGCGCTTGGGCAGTAGCAACCAATTTTTCTTAAGGCAGTCTTTGTCCAGTGGCAATACTAAAGTTTTCAAGTTTTAGATATAATTTTTGCCTGTACCTTCTTACGTGTATATAATATATTACATAAATAATTTTTCAGGTGAGTATTGTTAGGCTCATGATGCATAAAAGACAACAGTTATAGGTTTTCTTAAATAGTAAGTATACTCGCTTAAGGAAATTTACTGTAGCCCATTATTTATATATTATGTTTTTTTATTGTCTGTGATTTAATTTATAAAATTGATCTGTGTTCTGTCTTAGTTTAATTACACACGCGCACACACACACACACACACACAAAAAACAAAATTGTCATCTAAACATTTGTTTGTTTTAAGCTTAAAAGGTTAACGTATTTAATTTAACCCACTTTTTTTTTTGGCAATTATTTTTAATTCTTAAAAATGTGATTTCACTTGTCGCCAATTATTTGATTTAAAACGACACATTGGTTAAATTTAATCATATAAGTTTACTGATATTCATTCATAGTTTGATTCTGTGTTTTGAATATTTTGCCATAATGCATACAATAATACACGCCTACAATCTGGCATATGTTTTGATAGGGTAAAAATTCTTCTCCTTTAGGCAAATAACCATACCTATAAGAAAAAGGTTATAAACCTTGTTGCGACATATTTTAATCTTTATACACTGTGAATAAAGTTTGTAAAGGTACTGAGGAGGTTGGTTCTGAATCAATCGGTCTGATTCTTATGAGCCATCTTTTTTTTTTACCATCCCATAATATATCATCTTTCGAGCTATCGTGGGCTTTGGTTGAAAAAGAATCATGATTGATTCTAATACACACCTCGTTTTTAGAGCGGTTTAAATGTGAAACAAAGTTTGTCCTAAAATTGAAGAAATAATAGTATATTTAAATAGGAAAATGGGGTTTTCTATGTACCAACTACAGTAGCCTTGATAGTTCGTGGTTTTGTATTGTTTGAGGGGGGGTAAACTCTCGGTACACCTCCTTTTACATAGTACAGTCTGTGTGTGGTTACGCGGAAAAACAATTAACACGGGCTAGAAAAATACACTTTTATGTATAAATTTTAACATTTACAAAATTATTTTTGCATTGTGTACACTTAAAAACATGTTAGTATTTGAATTTTTTTTCTGAGTGATTCAAGTTTTCAAAAGTAAGAGCATTGCCTGACCCCGTCCAACTTTATTACCGATGTTTCGGCTGTAATTACAAGAGCCAACATCTGTATTGTGTGACTTAAGTTATTATATACTCATTGTGGCTAAAGTCATAAAAACAATTTGAATTCAAACTTATTTTAAATTGTTTCATTTCTGTGTTGTCTTGTTACTTTACACTTTAATAGCAACGTATACATGTCTCTGGTCTGTATCCGACACCTTAGCGTAGTTGATAGCATGTCTGTCTACTGAGCAAAGGGTGCCGAGTTCAATTCCCGGCATGGCCGAAAATTTATCATTGGTAAAATGTGGGTTTACCCTAGAGTTGGGCTAAACATTGATTTTATAATATCAGTGACTACAGTGAAAGTGATTTTAAAATATTGGTTATTTATACCAGTGATTTTTCACTGTGACTGGCATTACCAGTGTCTTGATGGACCGATATTTTTTGACTTTACAACCACGGTCAAAGCTAGTATTTAGCTTCGGTCCGAGTAGGCGAGTACAATTGAGTATTGAGTATTTCTGAGTACTGGGTATTTACTCAAATAGTCCCATGACAATCGGTTGAAAGGAAAACTAATTACTCAGGAGTTTGGCGGCTTGCCATGGAATTCGATACTTAAAGGCCTAACATTATCTCTTCCTATCTGCACTCACATTGAAAATTGACATACAGCTACCTAATCTTCAGGTTTCATTTGGGTTTCGTTTTGCCTGACTAATGTACAGTCAATACGAGAGTATGCATTCTAAGAAGTTTCATACAATTTAAAAAAAGAGAAAGCAAAAAAGTTATTTAGTATTTTGTAGTGAAATGTTATGTAATTTGGGCAAAACTAGTGGTCCAACAAACATTATGTTAAACTTGAGTACCAATATTAAAACTTATTTGACGTACTATGAGAAACTCTTGTAATTGTGTAATTTATTTAGTGATCTGTTTTACTACAGTTAAAATTTATGTGATAATCAATTATTATATACACACACTTTAGATTAGACTATAGGATGATTAGGATCATCAATGCATAGTAAATATTAAGGTTTATTTATATTTTTTTCTATTTTGTTACTTATTTTAACTTATTATTGGTGATTTTGGGGTTAGAGTCACTAAAAAAAATGATTATTTTTTTCATCACCTACTTTTAAAAATAATTAGAAATGTTTTCATTTAGTAAGCTCGCTTTTCGTTTGTGTTCTTAACAACAAATATTTTGTATTGAAAACGCATGTGAATGAAATATTTAAACCATTAAAGTCATTTTTATGTAGCAATCTGATACTGTTTCTGAAAAATGAGTTCTACGAGATCAAGTGTTTTAAATAGAAATAACATGTAAAACATTCCAATCAATAAGGTCAATTCTCAATTCACTGGTAGAAAATAAACAATAAAAGAATTATGGAAATTGAGGTTATTTTGTTGTTGTTTGTGGAAAATGGTATAATTGGCTTTCTAGGGAAGATAAATGTCTCGGTTGCATGCTATTTAAACAATTTTTCTACTAAAGTCTGTGTGTATTTATTTTTGAGAACATTTTAAAAATAATTATTCATAACAAATTGAATATTTTGATATGTTCTTAGACATATTTATAAATCTCGGCAAAGGGTTATAGGGAAGGAAATTTTGATTTTTGGATCAGGGTAAGTGTCTAGGAATCTAATTTATGAAATTTTGGTACTATTATTATTTATTTTTGACTGTTATTATTTAAGTCCTTAGGTTTAAAATATAGACTTAAGTAGAGTTCTATGGCAATTTTCTATTTCTAGAGCTATGGTTGCTTTTTTTTTTTTTANTTTTTTTTTTTTTTTTTTAGCAACTTGTCATTAAACCATTATTTTAATGTTAATTATGATATAATAGTTTATTTGACATGGTTTAGACTAGACTTGACTTGAACAGGCGTTAATGACATGTTTGTTGTTTGATCAGGCTCGCTCGATTTCTGCCAACCAATCAGGTTCTGGGACCGGCGCAACTAACAATACGGCTGGAAGCGGCAGCAATGCTGCCAACTCGACGGCGGCTGCTGCAGCAGGCAGCATTCCACAAAGTCTGGATCAGCTCCTGGAACGGCAATGGGAACAGGGTAGCCAATTCCTCATGGAGCAAGCTCAGCACTTTGACAGTAAGTCCAAGCCTCTTTCTTTTTACCTTAGTGAGTTTTGTCAAATTGTATATAACTCCACAGGAATGAAGTTGCCGCCAGGAGAAACAGGATTAGGAATGAAGTTGCCAGTAGTAGAAATATGATTAGGAATGAAGTTTTCACAAGGACAAACAGGATTAGAAGTGAGGTTGTCAGTATTAGAAATATGATTCGGAGTGGCGCAGCATAACAACATAAGAAGAAAGAGAATTACTACTATGAATCATCCATTTGTAAATTCCACCTTTTTTAATATCATAAATTAAATCAAATTTCATTTTGCTAAACCTTTTCAAAAACTAGTTTTTCTTATTTTCTATTTATATTAAGTATACTAAATAAATCATACATCATCATCATCATTTAAATTCATTAAAATATTAATAATATAAAAACTATATTTTTGATAATTTATTTTACCTTTGTTCATGAGTCTGATAATCTTAAATATAATATGTTTTCATTCTAACATGTTTGACATTTTTTTTACAAAGACTCTTATAGTAAATGTTTGGACTCTAATTCTTTTCGATATAAAATGTATTAATGTTTTATGTATATTTTTCCAAGCTTATTTAGTGTTTGAAGCAACTATTTTATATGCCTCTATAATATTTATATCTTTTCATAATACAATGTTTGATTTATCAACACAGAACGCGGTCCAATATGCTTAGTTGTTATGTGACATCAGGCATTCTCTATTATCCGACTCCTTCGTCACGCTTGGTCACATCGAACACTACTCCCCCCTTCCCATATATGTGCACATAGTTAATGTACAGTCCCTTATGATAATCATGTAAGATGATTGGGATTTGTAAAAAAAGTATATTCGGCCCATCTTCACTTATAAAGTTCACTTTATCAGAGGTATGTTGAAAATGACTGCTGCCATGCATGTGTTCCAGTTGCGTCACTGCTGTCGTGCCTGCACCAGCTGAGGGCAGAGAACCTTCGTCTGGAGGAACACGTCAACAGCCTGCTCCAGCGGCGGGACCATCTGCTTGCAGTCAATGCCCGCCTGGCCATCCCCCTTACCACGCAGCCCGCCACTCAGGGTTAGACATTTTTCAAGAGTAGAGGTGGCCTCTTAGAATCCTCGAATATTTTAAGGATAGTCAAGATTCCAAAATATAGGGTTGTGTGAAGTCAACTTTTTCACTTATTCATAGCAACTCGAATTGAATGTTTAAAATATTCTCCAAGCAAAATCTATGTTTGAATATTTTTTGTTAGCTGTTTTATGATTGCAAAAATATTATTGAGGTTATTAACCTATAACTTTATGTACTAAAACTACTTGGAATTGTTTTATTGCATGATTGTCCACAATGTATCGTTAATATGTTAAATTATTATTATTATTAGCACCGTGTCTTACTACCCGTTCAGGTTGTACACACGATATTATAAATTAAGTTATTATCACAACTTACAAGTCAATTCAGTTTTATTTCCATATAAATATTAATTTGTAATGTTTAAAACAGCGTAGAATGTGATTAATTGACTATAAATTGAGTATTTTAACTCGCAAAATTTTTATTGACAAATATTATTCTCAAAGCCGGAATTTTTTTCGAGATCAAGTTAAAGCTGACGTTTGTTTCAAAGCCAAGTTTCGCACACCTCTACCAAAAAAAGCTATGATTCAATATTTTAAAAAATCTCTTATTTTCCAAATTTTTACTTTTAAATATTTCTAGGCCTGTATAATGGCCTGACCCTAATAATGTTACTAGTTCACTTGGCCGTACTTCTGTTACAGTTAACAATGTCCACCCTGGCTCGGGAACTGCTCCACACCAGCAGGACCCTTCACGCAATGCTCGTATCAACAACACCTATCTGTCGCACCCTTTGGAAAACGGACTGCCCCAGAATCCGTCGCCCCCCACGTACCCGCATCAACACCGCAGCCCCATGGCAGCAGCTGCTTCTGTCACCGGTGCACAGCCAAGCCCTACCATCAGGTGAGTTTAATATGGTCTTATCCTCCTCGGTGGCGTAGTTGGCTAACGCGCTAGTCGTGTTGAGCTTGACTGCCGAGGACGGGGAGATCGAGGTTTGGATCTCGGTCGGTTGAACTAGGGATGGTTTTTCTTAAATGTTTTTCTACTCTCCCTCCACACAAATGCGGGTTCGCTTTCTCTAAATTCAATCTTCCCAATTCTATTAGTGTAATTAGTACTTAAGCATGCAACCTGAATGGGTAGTAAGACGTGGTGCTAAATAAATAAATTTATCATGTTCATCATAAAGAGGCCATCGTAATAGTAATGTTCAGTCTGAGTAAGCTCTTTGTTAATTTGGATTATGGGAAAGAGGAAAACAAACTTTTTGATAAAAAATTAAACAAACCAAGTTCTAGAGTTCTAATACTGCTCATGGTAAGATCTTTTTAAAAAAAATATCTTGCTATATCAATTTTTATTTATTTCTGACAAAATATTATATACAAACTAATGATATGTCTGGCAACAAATATTTAAACTTAGTCATTTTTTTGATCGAAAATGGGTGAATAAAACAAAAAATATTTTTCTTTTCAATGTTTTGATACTTTTTTTTTCTTATTAAGATTAAAATCAAACTAAATATACAAATATAAATTTAAAAAAATAAAATTATTGTGATGACAATATGTACTTATTTAAGTTTTTAACAGTTGATTTTGTAAAGAAAAAAAAAGTTTCAGAATGTTGAGAAGAAATATATTTGTGTAATGTTGTGGCCTCCACAGCTTTAAATTTGACCCATTTCCCATGATAGATTCCATTTCAGTCTTTGCCCCCTTTTCCAACACTAGACAGATTTTGAGCTCCTCCCCAGATTTTGTTTTTAGTAGAACTGAACCATATGTCACCGGTGACCTGGTCTGGCTGTTTACAGGCAAAGCCCTGCCGGTGGTGGTTACATGTTGAGTCAGTCCCCTTTGAACCCGCCTGTCCCCACCTCCAACATTGTATCGGCCAACACGACGCCAGGCGTGGTAAGAAGTACTTCCGCCACTCCAGAGGTGCTCAGAGCCACCGCGGATAGCAGAAGGTGAGTTTATTGCTGTGGATTAACATGTTTGTCGGATGACAAGAGCAGTTTAGAAACTTAATCACTAGACATAGGTCAAATCCTATATTTTTTGAATCATCATCATCAACTTTTACAGCCTGTGGCTAGGTCAGTTAAAGGAAAATATCTTTATCTTCCTCTATTATTCCACCAGTCTTACTCCTCTAATTTCTTTCATTCATCCATTCTTATCCTCTCACTTGAACACTTTATGCTATCTACTACTCCTATCTCTTTATTGGCCTCCCTTGCAGTCTTTTTCTTACATACTTCACTACCAACATTTTCTTTGGAATCATTTCTTTATCCATCCTCATTACATGCTCATACCATCTCAGTCTTGCTTCCTCTACTATCTCATGTACTCTATACTCTCACTATTTCCCGGATAACTTCATTCCTAATCTTGTTTCTCGAATCCAAATCTCAAATTTTCTTTTGAACCCCGAATGAAAATTCTTTAATGTACAATTTAAGATAAAGTGAAAATATTTCAAATTTAATCCAAAAAGGTTTGTCTAACACTTGGTGCCTCTGACAAATTGGTATTTTGTAGGAATGGGCCCTCGAATACTTTGAGTCCCTCAAATCTTTGAGATTATTCGAGATAGGAGGATTTGAGAAAATTTTAGTTTCGAGTTTGGAAGTTTTTTTTTTTCTCTCTCTAGTCAAATTTGTTTTAGAGCTGTAATACTTCTTATTGATGTTTCAGAACCATTTATAATTATAGGATTAACTTGACAACCAGGCCCCAGTCCAGTAATTTAACACTTAACTTAAAGGATGAGTGTTATAATGAATGGTTTATAAGAAAGAAGGTGAACATTTGCTTATTATTTGTATTTTATATTATACTACTATATTTCCTCTTATGTACCCAAATAAATGGGTAGTAAGACACAGTGTCTCCCNCCTCAGGTGTCATTTTTAAATTTTCAGAATTAGATGGTTGTTTATTTCAGTGTGTTTGACGCAAAAAATACCTTAAACAATTAATAGCAGTAATATTTGGATATTAGTAGCCTAAATAATTATTTTTTTAATGTGTGTGATAGATGTAATAAGCAGAAAAATCATAATTCACCTAGGACAACTTGGAAAGGTCAAGAGAATTCTAAGTTTGAAGTTTTGTTGTGTCCATTCTGATAGTTCACAACATTATTTTATATTTCAGACAAGTTCAGCAGTCTTATGCCTACCAAGTTGTGTCGTCCCCGGCTGTTTCTTCTCATCAGAGCTCGCAAGTACCTGTAGTCACTACCCAGCAGGTTAGCATTGTAATTAATTGCTTGTTTATTTTGTTGGCTATCACTGATGTTGCAATTCCGGTATGGGTGTGCAAAGCTTTGAAACTTCGACGATAACAACATTTCGAAGCCTAAATTATTTTAAAGTCAAGTTGAATCTGACATTTATTTCGAAACCAAGTCATAGTTTCAAAACTTACTTCTTTATTCAAGATACATTTTTTTAGATTTTTAAAAACCTCGAATCTCTCTCATATATCATAGGATTAGAGAGAATCAATGAGTCGAGTGTTCCATCTTAATTTTAATGTGAGGTTAGCCTGACACCTTAGTTTAGTTGGTAGTAGGGGTGTCCAAAGCTTCAAAACAAATCCTGGCTTTGAAGCTTTGACAATAAAAATTTTGACAGCTAGAATACTCAATTTCTATTCAATTAAAGCCATTCTGAGCTCTTTAGTACATTATAAATTAATAATCACATGGAAAAAAATCTGAAGAAATTGCATGTTATTATAACTTGACTTGTCAGGGTAACATAAAATATTAAAAACAATTAAATATTTTTTTCAAGGTTAAAACAATTAAGACAATATTCGAATTTTGATTCGGCTTTGTGAAAATTTGATAGATTCGATTCGAGTTCACTTTGAATTGAAAAGGTGGATTTTTGCAAACCCCTAATTGGTAGTATGTTTGTCTACTGAGCTAAGAGTCTGGAGTTCAATTCCTAGAATGTAAAATGTGTTTTTACCCTTTCATAGTGATGACTTGATGGTCGGGGGCTGGGTGTTTTGTCTGTTCAAGATTTAAGTTAGTTTATAAGACATGTGCTGATATAATCAGTTGGTATAGAAAGTATAGATAAATACCTGAAATAAATGATTTTTAATTTAAAAAAAATGAGAGACTAGGATGCATGAAAAAAAAATTGACATTGCAAATGTTAAGGAATCAAAAAATCTTTGTATTTCAAATTTTAACTTGAGCATGCCCAGCTAAGTGCGCTGTTTAACTCATCTACTTTTAACAAGAGTTCACATTAATTGTTTGTTGAACTAACTGGTTTATTTGTCTGGTAACAGATGGTGATAAGGAGAGATGGTGCAGCTGACCTCCATCATCAACTGCCCTCCTCGAAACCCGGTTGAATACCCCCTGCTTATGTTCTGTGACACGGTTATTAGTTTTGATGCAGTTTAGTGACGTTAATTGTTGAATGTACAAGGTAGGAAAATAAAATGTAGAATAATGTTGTGAAATCGTTCGTAAACCATATTGTTCCTCTAGAATATGGGACAAAATGACGTACTCTCATTTGTAAGCCATATTTTTCCTTAATGGGGAACAAGATGAAGTATTCTGTAATTTATATAATTTTATATTGTTTTTTAAAAGAAATAGATTATTTAAATAATTGTAATATAATAATAACTTTATATCCATAACTGTTGAATAATGTTATTATGATTATATTAACCTGGGTACAAATAATTCAACACATGTGTTCATTTATTTCATATTGAGAATGATCTAAAATGTTTTGAGTTGTTTTGTTTTTTATATCTGGGATGTGGGAGGGTTTCTTGAGTTGGGAAACCATTTGATGTTACTAGATAATTTCTCTACGCTATTTCTGGCCAACACTATACCATGTACAGGATGGGTGAAAAGACCCTGTACCCCTTGTGTAATACGTGCGAAGCACTCCTTTGTAACTCATGCGGGAAATGAGGCTTCTCTTTAGCCCAGAGGTAAACATTTCTGGTGCGTGGACTGCGATAGATTGCACATACATCGTAAACCATCACTTTTGCCTGGGACACTGCATTTGGAAATGTAGTAGCAAAAAATGGCAAGCTGCGGTGCGCTGTTCCATATCTCCATCCAATAATTCATTGACGAACATCAGATGATATAGCCTTACTTCAGTCTTTTTTTCTAGAGATGTGGGAGAACCACTTTTTCAATTCGAGACAATACCAAGATGAGAAACTGTAAATATTTCGAGACTCAAGAAAGAGACAAAAAAATTTGCTTTGAAACTATAAAACTGAAAATTATGTTTACTAAAGTAAATATATAGTTTAAAGAGTACTAAAGTTCCTTAAGACATTTGGGCTGGCTCTTGCTTTGTATTATCTTTTAGGCCACGGTCATTCAAACACTTAGGATATAACTCATACCCATTTATAATTTAATTTTTTTAGAGTGACAGTTTATAATGGCAATGTTTAATATTGAAAAACAATATTTATAACCAAAACATTTCTTAATGAAGGGTGTTTTTGGGGGAAAAGTACATTCTTTATCTGGGTCCTTATGATTTTATTAGAAATAGTAAATTCTCGGTTTGATATGTAAAGTTCTAAGAACAGTTAATGCTTTTAATTTTTTTCAAATTTCTGATATTATTTTCTAACTTTCGAGACGAAATTGAAAAAAAAATCTCTTCTCGATTAAGATATTTTTAAATTTTGCACATCCCTACTTTTTTGAATATGATCTTGCATCGCTGATGGCGGTTCACAAAGTTTAGTTGCTCACTTATGAGCTGATTTCCATGAATATTGTGCAATAAAATCAACTTCGGCGACACATGTTTTCACTCTTGTCTTCTCGGGTCCTCTCCTTGGCCTATCTTTAGCACTGCCTGAAGCGAATGCATGTTTTTACCAATCATGCAGTGTCGCTTTAAGAGGTGGGACCTTATTAAACTGATCTTGGAACGTATCGATTATTTGCCTTATTATTTTTCCCGTGTTTGGTCGTTCACAATTGTCACTAACTGCTTTTCAACGCTGTGACTGTTATTGCTTATGTCAGCCATGCTACACCGAAATATCTATGAGTGAGTAAGTGTGACCGGTGTCACTTTGAAAGCAGTATTGTCAACATAAGCCAAGAGCCAAATAAATACTATTGCCAAACCAAACTACCTGTTCAAATAACATGTTGATTAGTGTTAGGAATACAGGGAACTCTCACACATCCTGTACAACACCTTTTAACAAAAAATAAGAGAGAGAAAATATATATTGACCTCTTGAATTTAAAAAAAAATATATATTAATAGACTTGATTTGAATACATGTCTCAAGAATGAAATGCAATAATTTTAAAAGCTGTCATGTTTTATTCCCATTCTATATATTTAAACCTATGTTTCTAAGCAGTATTGTAAAGGTTTTGTGTGTGTAAAGTCAATTCAGCCATTGGGCCTGTTTTCTAGAAAATAATTATTGGTAATTAAAATTACTTGTGCCTATCTTACCTTTATGAAGGTACATTGATCTTCAAAATCCAGTGATTTATTCTAACCAGGATTCTACTTAGCTAACTATTCTTATAAAAAAAAGTTTATTCAACTTTCTCGAATTACTTTGATGTTATTTTTGCTTTTTTTGGGAAAGAAGTTTTTTCCATACTATAAACCCTCGCTAATCTTAATTAATAATTAGGGGATACAGGCATATGTATTATATTTTCCACTGTTCTTCTTGCTCTTTTGTTTTTATCTTCATTTATTCTGTCTCCCAACACTATCATCACCTCATCGAGTAATGTGCACTTGTAGAGCCTTGTGCAGCCTTAATGATGCCTTGATCCCTTGACTGTATTAAGGTGCTTGAATATAAAAACAAATTCATAAATGCCAGATAATAAGCTATAATCAATTACCTTTCATCATCCGGGCTCTGAAAATCCCAAAAATCACGTTTTGGTTGAGCACTAAGAACTACTTATTGATCAACATAAATACAGTAGACTCTCGATTTACTGGGGGTGGATCAACCAGCCTAACCGTGGCTATATTTAAATATGTCTCAAACAATACACGACCATCTGAATGCATTTTACTGTTATTGCCACTCGGTGCGTAGGTGCATCAATCTCTCGGAGAGAGAGGGAAATAGTAACTCACGTTCAAGATTGTACAGATGCTGCTGATACTAGCAAAATAGATGGGGGATATAGCTAATCATTAGCCAGGGCACTGAAGGCTGAGGAATGAGTGCTGATCTGACACATTTGGAGAAGCAGGATGACACTTTACAAACACAATATGCATGCACTGAAAAATAACAGCAATTAGTACCACCCTCAGAGATAAAACAAATGAATAAAGGACGTCTTTCATTAATTCATTAAGTATATAATGTACATGGTGGGGTGGGATTTTTTGTATTATCTGTAATTTCTATTATCTGTGCTGCTTCCTTCCTCAATTACCCGGGAAAATCGAGAGTCTATCGTATGTGTATTTTTGGACTTCTCAGAGTGGAAAGTTTCAACTGCTAAACTATCTTTCCAAGTCTATCTATACAATCATGTTTAGTCATAAAAACTACTTTAGGTGTCCAAAGCTTGAAACTTTGACTTGACTTCGAAGCTTCGCCAATAAAATTATTGACAGCTAAAATACTCAATTTATGGTAAATCATTGCCATCCTGAGCTGTTGCATACAACACAAATTAATTTTCACATGGAAAAAATCTTAAGTAACTGACTTGATTATTGTGCTAATAAAATTGACTTGAATATTGTGCTAATAACTTGATTCACCAGATTATTGTGAAATATTACAAACAAATATGCAATAAAACATTTTCCAAGTAATTTTATTGCACAAATTAATATAAAAAGCACAATATAATTTTTGCAAGCATAAAAATAACAAAAAAATGTTCACTTCAAATTGAAAAAAGGAGAGTTCGCACACTCATACAAAAGAGTTTAGTGTTCATACTGGTAAATACACAACTTGTGTATTGTTAAAGGATTAGTCAATATTTAACCTAATCATAATATCTGATGGCAATATTCTGACTCTTAAGGCTGGCATACACTTCGGTTTCTTTCATTAGTCTGACCCGTCGGGTTGGACGAATGTAAGTTTGGCTTGAAGAACGGATGTCCCCATACACCTGTCCGATTGACCTATCGTCGTCATTGTCGAATCATTTCCTTCCTAGACACTGCAATGGCAGCTATGGCAGCAACAATCACACTCGTTATTAAAGCTAAACAAAAAAGAAAATGGGCAAAAGAGTGGCTGTTGAAAAGAAGAGATCGGGGCTCAATCCCGGTCGGGTGCACTGAGGGTGGAGTTTACTAAATGGTTTCTCAATTTCTTTCCTCCAAATTAAACCTACCTCACCCCTAACTCATTAGTGTAATTAGTACATAGGTGTATAACCCAAACGGGTAGTAGGTCGCGGTGCTAAAAAAAATGTTTCCACTAGGTTCCTTATAATTAAAACACTTTATGGCATGACCCTCGAATTAAATTCCAATGAAAATCAAAGCGGAGGTATTCGGAACAACTGAGAAACAAACCGTCGTACCAACTGATGCATCCACACATGTCGGGTTTTCATAGGTTTGGCCTGAACGGTTCGACACAGCGGGTGAAATGGAGGAAAAACCCAAAGTGTATACCAGCCATTAGACGGCCCCGTTTAGGAATTTGTGTTTGGTGACGAAACCAAGCACTTTATTCTACCATACCTACTGTAACTGTAACCTAACCAAGTTAGCGAGGGCTTATTGTAATAGTTTTTTGTGTTGTTTCATTCTATCTGTTTTTTTGAATTATGAATTATTATGTTTTATTATTGAGTGTTCACATATCATTTAGCCATTAGCTACAGTGTTGCACCACTACTTTACACAAACTGTTATTTGTTATTTAATTATAGTGTTTTGTTAAACTTGGTTGGTTTTTAAAATTCTTGCTCTAAGCTGTTTCAACATTTGTGAACTGTGTGTTGTATTCTTTTTAAAATTAATAATCTTTTCGCAATGGTGTATTTTGTTAAATATTATTATGAACTGTTTAATTGTTGTATTTATCTCCCCTTCTTTGGTTGACTTTAAATAATTTTTAAAAGTACAAAGATCAATAAAATATTTAAGTAATTTTTATATTCTACATGGAAAACCTCTTTTCACTTTATGAGGTAATTGTATTATATTTGAAAGAGGATACAGGAAAGGTGGATAGAAACACATAAAAGGAACAAACACATTATGGCATTATAACGAAGAACACAGCTCACAGCGTATAACCCGAAAAACAACACACAGCTCACACTTTACATTGCTGCTATTGGACAAAGAGGTAAATGGGTGCCTCTTGAAGAAAATCGATCGTTGCCACCAGATCCCCTGATCTAGATTTCATTCTATCGGAATTCATAAGGGGTGAAGTGTGAAACGCGCAACACAACTTCCTAAAAGAGGAAACCTAAAAACACAACAGGGAGAAAAAGGAAATTTGTAAAGAATTATAGGACACTCATTTAGAAACATATAAAAGGAATAAGTTAGATTATGTTATTCCTTTTACTGTACTGTGCCTTCTTCCAAATATAATATAAGTACATTTTATGAAATTATTTTCTAAGTCCGGGCTTGTCATTATTAATATTAGACAAATTAGCCTCAACTATAATATTTTATGTAAACGTGAACTTAATATATTAAATTGTTTCCTTAGTAAAATAATATCTAAAAAAAAAAAAAATTGTGAAATAAAATTAATATTTTAAATTACTTTTTTAATACATTTCTCATCAATTTCTAGTGTCTTAACCACCTTATTTATTAGTTTCTTGAAAATATAATGCAAAAAAAAAGGAAAATAGGTTAAAAGGGACTGTCCATAAACTAAGTACACATATCAAGGTGGGTAGTTTTTTGGGTACCAAATGTGATGAGGGGGAAAGCGGGAGCCAGATAATGTTGATGTCACATTACAATCAAGCGTATCAGGCAGCGTTCTTTGTTAAACTCGACTGCATGTACAAACAAACGACGTTTGACTCACTGACTTTGAGCGTCAAGCTTGGTGAACACGTAGGAACACATTTCAGTAAAAGGGTTATATAAGCTCTACAATTAAAAGTACTCTTTAAATAAGAGGGTCGGGTGAGGTGTGTGATATTGTACTGTCTAATTAGAATGGAAGGGGGAAAGGGGGGTCACTAAATTGTGACAAAGCGGAGGAGGGTAAAAAAACAAAAACAAAATTAGCTTTACATAGTTTATGGAAAGCCCCAAATAAGTTTGCTGGATATTCTGTTCTGCTTTAAGCCACGATTTATCTTGTGCTCTTATTTCTTATTACTTGACATACCAACTTGTAGCTTACTTTTCTATTGACTCGCACGTTCACCAAGAAACAAGAGTAGAACAGAAACTTAGTCGCAGGGTAAGTTCTAAACCATTTGCATATTTTAGTCCCAACAACATTGTCCTCTCGGTGCAACTTGAAATTGCTTGAAATAGGGGTGTCCAAAACTTTAACTTCACTTTGGATATTCGTTCCCTTCGACTTCGATTCAAAAGTAAAATTCCAAATATGACATTTATAAAGCTTTTTAATTATATATATAATTTATAGTTAAAACATTAATTTATGTTAATTTTTTTTCATTTTCTGTGGTTTTTTCCATCATTGATTTTTTTTTTTAATTTTTAAACTTCTATTTGGCTTCTAGAATATCTCATGTTATTTGATTCAACTTTGTTTTAAATTGACAAAAATGGAGGTCGCACACCCCTAGTTTGAGCTTTCTCAGTTTTGCGCAACAATATTCGTTTGAAAGACCCAATACTATTTCTAAGCCAACCGACTCAGATCAATGTGCATGTGTCTACCAAGCGAGATACAAGAAGATAGCTGTGCTTACTGCTGTGAGGGAAGTTAAAATAATTCATTAAATGGAAAGCTTTTGTGTTGTCCTTACTATGTTTTGATTTGTTTCATGAATATAATGACAATAATGTTAAAAGATTTGTTTATCCAATAGTAAATAAAATATGTTGATAATTACCGTTTCTGGTTTTCTTTGCAAAGCATCATGGGTGAATGTACATTTATTTTAGGATGTGAATTACTGCACCAATCAAGCAGACTCTGCTCTCTATTTTTGGCAGAAGTTTGAATCAAGTTTTATATTTCAATCTGTTATGCTGTGAATATTTTCGGTTATTTTTCTGCATTGTCTCGATTTATAAAATAATTATAACAAAATCTGTGAAAACTTTGATGTATAAATGAGGTTTATCTATTATTTATGAACAATATTGCTGTATTGAACACAATGTTTTCATAATTTATTATTGAAATATACTTCAATCCTGGTATAAATTTGTTGTGGTAGCAATACCTGTCAAATGGCCTGTGTGGATGTTGATTGGTAAAGGAAAATATGTGAAAAGGGGCGACACTGGGATGATAATTAACTAGACCATCTCCAAATATATTTCTGATTCATTGAATGTTCAAAAATACACTAGGGGATGAAGGGGGATCAATTAGAACGCCCTTGGCCACTAAGCTTCCTTAGTTTTGGTGGCATCCAGCCACTAAAGGGGGCCCATCACAATCCTAGTTTTTTTTGTTTGTTTTTTGACATAAACACCACTCAAAATCTCTTTGATAAAATAACCTACAATGTCATCAAATCAAAATTGAATTAAAATCAATAATTTATAAATGTATACCTATAATTTTTCTTCTTAAAATATGTAGTTCATGTACTGTACTAGATGTATTTATATCTCACTCTTAATATTTATTTTTGTGTTATTCAAATTTGAATTGTAACTAAATTTATAAAAGTGTATGAAGCAATTAAATTTATTTTTTCAATGTGCTTCCATAATTGTGTGGTGTCGATGTGACAATCTTCTGCGGCATATTTTGACATTGTATGGCACAGATACATTTTGGATATATATTTTTTGTCAAAGTTACATTCATACCTATGTTTAGTGAAAACTTAAGAAATAGAATATCCATTAATTTTTTTAATCAAAAATTATATTGTTTTCATTCTTAATATTTCAGGTTTGTATTATTGTTTAAATTTTTTTTAAATCCAACCTATACAATTTTAAGAATATGATTCATCTTAAAGGGCAATCAAGACATTTCTATGTATATTTTTTATAACCGGGTACAAGACAGATAATCACTAAAATTGGCATATCTTATAAGTCTTGTAAATGCAAATTAGTGGTTTTCATCTTACGTTAAATTTTATTTAAGAGTAAATATTATTGGTAGATTATTTTTAAAGGAATCGGAATAAACGGTGAACATTCAAGATGAAAAATGTTCATTATATTTATTTCAGATCTGTCAAGATTGACAATTTTGTGACAATTACTCTACAAGTACTGTAAGCAAACATTGATTTAAGACTAAAGCCATCCCCACACTACTTGGCAAGCATTGGCCAGCGTTGACAAATATGAGCAATGACCAGAGTGTAGGACGATCACATGTGGATATTCACCAATACTTGAAGACACTTGCCAAATAACAAGGCACTAGCCAACCACAGTTGGTTTTTTGGCACTAGTCAAAGGTGGCCAATAGCTGTCCCAGGCCCTTGGTGTAATACCCACACAACAACGGTATCATCGGCAAACAACGGCCAGTATCTTTCCCTTCTTCCAGTATCACATGATACCTTAGTGCAGTGATTCTTAACTTGGGGCATTTTGGAAATAGTACAATAAGAAACTCTTTTCCATCATGAATTTTCCATCTCGGCTGGCTTAGCGATTGCTAGTGGACCTGTCTGAAGTAGGCATGAAGTACCAAGAAGAAATGTCTGAAATGCAAAATGATTAGTCTTTGAAAACTATATTCAAAGTAAAAGGAACACTGTGATGAGACAGAGACTAAATACCCTAATTAAACTGGTTTGGCAAGAGAGCTACTGTTACCATTCCCATCTTAATATCTGGTGGAATGTGGTTTTAGTGCTGTGACTTACTACAGAAAAGAAGAAACCAACTGAATATCACAAAATAAGGGGACTTAAAGATTGAAGCTACTAAATTGGTGCCTGAATTCAAAGACATTTGTAGTAAACACCAAGCTCAAAGATCTCACCAACTTATAATCAAACTTGGATTTTTTCTTGCATCCAATGAGCTAGGGCTGCTAGGCCTACAAAGGTTAATTTAAATTTACCGTATTTATACCTAATTTTGTAAATTTAAAGTGGTATTATTAATAAAAAAAATTATTTTTGTTAAATTTACTATAACCACGCAACACCATATTTGTTTTTATATTAATGTGGGGGGG
>CABFWO010002068.1:62053-78316 GCA_902155825.1 Timema genevievae | reverse complement strand
AGAAGTAAAAAAAAAAAAAAACTAGCATCGCATGCATTGAGGGTTAGATTATATCATAGATGCGTGGTTTAGATTAGGAGCGGTCCAATCTCTCATCCCCTTTCCAAATTCAACCAACCCCCTTCCCTCTGATTCACTCAATGTGACAGGGTATAAGACCTCCCTCTCAATTCGTGCTTTATGTTTTGTAATTTAAAATCAGGTACCGTCGCCTAGGGGGTATTTAAAATCCTCTTACAGAGGCGCGAAATGTATTGAAGGAGGGTTAGTACGTACTGCTTGTATTAAGTGGTGGAAGGACTAAGGGTTGGAAGGGGGGTGTGGGGGGTTGCAACATCAACAAGCGCAGCTGGATATCTGATCTCTTCTACACAGGGGTACCGCTACCCTCCCCCTCCCTCAGATCCACCCCTCTTTGAAGTCTTCCTTACACCCTTCCATGTATCGTCCTTGCATTACAGTTTCCTGGTCCAAGCCGCCATGACCAATACTTGCCCGTCGAACAACCGTCTAAATCCCTGCTTGCCAGTCTAGGAGTCGTAATGCATGTGAAGACTGAAGAGTATAGCTTTAAAACCACAGTCAAGTGTCTATCATGCTAATTAGAATGGCACAAAATTCAAATAGAGATGGTAAAGGTAAAATGGTAGAAACTATTTGACCTAGCGGAGCGAAGATCCTGTTTTAACGTCTGTCTTTTATGTTGGTTTTGCAATTACATTGGAACCTGGATAATTCGAACTTGAAGGGACCAGGAAAAAAATTTGAACTATACAAAAATTCGAATTAAATAAGTTTCTTAAAAGGAATTCCCTTTTCCACTTCCTTTATATTTGCTACTTTCTCAGCCAAAGTTAATGATTTATAAGAGTGTGGCTTTGACAGTGACATCACGATATACACACACAAACACTATTGTACAGTATGTACTAAACAAAACTAAAACTAAACAACAAAACAAAATAAACTCGCACGTCACAAGATTATCGCTACGACCGAATCACTAAGAATAACCGCTCGAGAGGTTTGACCTTGACTAACGGAGTACAGAACTTTACGTGTAAACAGAAACGGATGAGTAAGCGGGGGAAGAGGAGGGGCACCAAGAAGGGTACTGACCGCATTCCAAAGTCACCTCCCCTGTTTCCAAAAATAGAATAACACGGCGCCGCAACTATAAGTAGAAAAACAATACTGCACAGTACATTACAACTTAGGAAATGTTCGAATTAACCAAAACAAAATTCGAACTATCCACAATTTTTTAACATTTTTTAATATAAAATTTACGGGACCAGGCGAAATGTGGGTATATTTCTTTCAACTATACTCTCCTCTTCCATACCACTTTATAAATATATATATATATTTAAAATGTATAATTCATATAGGCCTTATGTGTAGTATATATATATTTTTAATGTATATATATATATATGTGTGTATTTTAAATATAACTTTTGTGAATGGGGAGTTGAAAATGCACAGAACAAAATATAGTATGTTTCTGTAACAGTGTATATTAATTTCAGGTGCGCTCTTTGGTGAAACGCGATGCTCAATTTTTCCCCATTACATTTCTATAAAAATATAAATTATTTCGTTTCACATATCTTACGAATTATAAGCATAATAATTGAGATAAAGTAGTAGGTAGATAGAAAGTATGTGCGGTGCACCGTACCGTTTATTATTTGAAAATATCGAACTAAACTTTTTTTTATTTTTGCAATTTTATTTGCATTATTACGAAAATAATTTACGTATTTATAAAATAATACAATATAAAATGTATAATTCTTTTCAAATGCAATTAATACTTTGTAAATTTTTTTAAAAAAATTTATTTTTTGTCTATCTTCTTTTCCTGCCTTTGCTCTTTTATTTTTTATTTGTGGTGAATAATAGGAGGGGATGAGGTGGTCCCCTCTGATGTTCTTCAGCTGTGTTTGGTGCTCCTAGCTCTTGGACTAATACACCACTCGACAGTACCCTGGCAGGGGTTGAGTGACACGCATAGCCCCCCCCCTCTCCCTCTAACCCCCTCTGTTAAGGGGGTGGGGGAGCCAGGATAGATGGTACCCACCCCCTTCCCGGTACAAGTGTGTCAGCTTTATTCATGATCCCCTTTAATATACATCTGGGCACGAACTTCTCGTCTTAGATATTATTTTGGATTTTGTTATTAATGTTAGGTTTGTCAGAGTAATTTTTTACATTCTACTTTTTTTTATACTGTCTTAGTACTCTTTCGGATGTACAATCATGAATTAATTAAGCTAGTACTAGTTTTGGTGGTCGAATTATCTAGGAGAGTGTATTTAACCTGGGGTACGTGAAGACTTCTTAGAGGTTACCTAGGATTAACGTTTGTATACATACCCGATCACGCCGTTCCTTGATGGGGTAGGCAAGAAACTGTGCATTTAACCCAAAAACAACATCTCCATATTCAATCCATCCTCACTAACTTTCTCCACACTTTCCTATCCTTGTATACTCCCTTCAACAACATCTCCATATTCAATCCATCCTCACTAACTTTCTCCACACTTTCCTATCCTTGTATACTCCCATCGCTTCAACAACATTCACACACTGAGCTATACATGCTATTTTATTCTTTCGGCCTGTCAACAGATGGGCCCTTCAGTTTTGACCTCAGTTGCCCATCATATCTTTGGTCATCCGAGGCTAATATTGCAGAATTCAGTTTATTATCAGTTTGTAGTAGACCAGATTACTAGCCTTGACCATACCCACACATATGTCAGTATTCGCTGCTTACGGGAAAGTTTTATACATGTATTCATACAGATTAAGTATATTATTTAATGATAAACACTGAAAACTCAGGGTGAGGTTAAAGTTAGAGCTTAGGGGACGTGAGCAAAGGCAAGTGTTTTTGAAATTTTCCTAGCGAAACTTTTTTTTTTGCCAAAAATGTATAAAAATAATGCTTCAGTAGAAACATAAAAGTTTAATTTTGTTCGCATGGGAAACAGAAATTCCAGGACTCCCTTGACAGATATTCTAGAACTGTTGATACCAACTTGTGAAGAAAATGAAACTATAGTGTTTCTACTGAAGAATTATATAATATATTTTGACCAAAAAATGTTTGATGTAAAAATACAAAAACATCGATCTTTTCTTGCGTCCCCTCCGCTCCCACATTTAATGGTTAGTCACAAGAGACCAGCACGTAAGGATATGCAATCTGGGAACGCTGTTTCTCTCTCTCTATTAGAGGTAGATTATAGAATATATGTAGCTTGCATTATGCACAAACAACTTTAGGGGTACAAAGGTGAAGTGAAATTATCTGGGGGTAAGCAAAAAAAAAAGGGGGAGGGTTGAATAATACTAGTCTAAAGAAATGAATGGTCTCAAACTCAAACCAGCCGAAGAGCCAGATTCACAAACTCTGAGTGTGTCGTGCAAGGCCGTAATCAGGTTTTTTTTTGGGGGGGGGGGGGTTTCAAACCCCCCAGAAATTTAATGAACAAAATATATATAGATTTATTTATGGTTCAAACAATATCAACACTATTGCACAAGTACAAATTAGGGGGCTGTGTTATCATAAAAAAAACACTTCAAAGAGCTTCTAGAGGAGTTTAATATTTTGAATTTTTTTCTAGCCTCTATCAATTGGGGGATGGGCCCATCAAACCTCCCCTTGAAATTATTGACTGGCTACGGCGTTGGTGTCGTGGGCCACAGCCTATAGAAACAGTTTCTATACTTTGGTTGTTTAAATACATATTATTATCCATCCGGATTGTGCCCGTTTTAATCAGAGACATAGTAGCTAGTTCGGTTGCTGGTGTGTGTAGAGTCTTAGCCGCTCTGTTGGTACAGAACGTTGTCCACGGTACACTTATGGAGGTTGTCTACACACACACACACACCCATCGTACCCACAATGAGACGATGTGATGATAGTGGTAGTGAAGATGTGGAGCCAGTAGTGATTTTCATCTTAACTTAAACTCAACTAACCAAATCCTAGTGACCGTTGGAATAATTACCCATTCGTGAGAAGTACCCATAGGGCCAGCCGGGAGTCGAACCCGGGACTCCTAGGTTTATAGCCAGGTCAGGTGCACTGACCGCTATACCACGGGGGTGGTTTAAATCAAGATAGTAGATAGGGATCTCGACCTCAGTGGTCTTGGGGTAAAGTTCTCGCCTCAGGATCCGATGTTCGTGGGTTCAAGCCCAGCCGAGGTTGACAGACTTTCCTTGAGCGATAAAACTCCGTAGCACAACTTCCTTCGGAGGGGAAGTAAAGCAGTCGGTTGTGGCGTGTAAAACTAACCCTGGAAGGTGTATGAAAATAACTTTCCCGGCAAAACTGGTAGGCCCTTTAACGCTCGCTCATAGAAATTCGTTGTGTCACTTCCTGAACTCCACTAGGGCGTGGCATTTCTTCCAGATGGTGCAGGTATCACTAACCAGCCAAAGGGCTGAAATGGGGAAGTTTATTGTAATGCTCCTTGGGGAACATAGAAAGTACTTTTTAATTCTCATTATGTTTCTGTAAACGTGTATATTATTTTTCATTTATATTCTTTGGTGGAATGTGATGATCTTTTTTTTCCCATCTTGTTTCTGCAACATCGTATATTATTTAGTTTCAAATATCTTATTAGTTTTGAGTAAATCTCTCAATTTTAGATAAAGGAGCGATAAAGTCTGTGCGGTGCAAATCACCATTTATTTTAAGACTAAACGAGCTATATAAAATAATTTCATCCATCCCCTACCAATGTTCACGTTGTCAAAGGCGTCAAAATATTATATTAATGATGATCCCAAAGGTTCTGATCTCGACCGTGTGTACTGGGATGTTAATGGAGTGTTCCCATACTATCTCCATTTTTATCTGGTTGGATTTCCTCTTAGATTCCCTGTTCATATTTCCCTTCCTAGAAAGTCATTATCAATGACATGGGTGCCCATAAATGGGTGTTTTAGTCCCCCTTATTACTCTGCTATATATATATATATATGTGTATATATATATGTATATATATATGTATATATATATGTATATATATATTATCAAAAAATAATCAAATGTGTATATTTGTGATTTGGTTGCAATTTGCTATTAACAACTTTGAATCATCAATATCCGAGTTAATAGAGATAAAAATGATAACATGTAGATTTCCTCCATTTCCTTTTTCAATAGTTTTCTTTTAATTTTGTTCAGTTCAATAAACTTTTGAAAAATATAATGTTTCTTTTCAATGGGTTTAGCTACAATTCTAGTTTAATCTTTTGTTAATTTTTCATAAACTTTTTTTTTGTGAAAATTGGCTCATGAAACTCATAATTCAGAATTATATTGAGATGCTTTAAAATTCCATAACACAAGGTTAAATTCCTGAAATTTTCTCTAGAGAGGGAGAGCGGGGTTGTCATATCTCTGGCAGATGGGACTCTAATCCACCCCCCACCTCCCCATTTATAAAATCCACATGGGCGACATTGATCGTTGTAGAACCTTAAGGTGTGATATAAAGGAAAATCTAATTAAGATTGTATTTTTAACAATTTTCGTAGCAAAACACATTTTCGATTAAAATAAATATAACTTTTTTCAGTAGATTCGTTTGGTTTAAAGCTCTATCTTAATTTTCTACACATGGTAAGCTCAAAAGTTTATTGAATATCTGTCATAGGCGTACTGGAATTTAAACAAAGAATGTTTAAATGAAGAAGAAAAAAAGTTAAGTTCAAATTCCAAAATTCCCATGACAAATATTCAAGAAATGTTGATATTACCATATATAGAAAATAAAATTAAACGTATCCACTGAAGTATTATTTTTTTTAACCAAAAAGGTTTTTTTATCATTGAATCTGCAGAAACTTTAATCTTGACTTTCATTCCATACCCATTCCATTCCAACTTAATAATGAAAATTATCTGTATTTACATTAGTTGAGAAATGTATTTAGTAAGGGTTTACTACTTTTATTTTAATCTTATGATTAATGAACAAACTCGAATTATAAATCAATTAATCAATATTAGAAAATAAAAACCTGTCTTATATCCTCAAACAATATTTGCTTATCGAGAGTGTAAATAATTAGTAATGGAATTAAACTCCGCGAAATTTCAACATAACCGAATAAAAGAAAAAAAAAGTTTAAAAAAATGCATACTTTGTGTTCCGGTACAATAGAGTTAACACTGGTCATATTACTACTAATGACGGATCTACAAATCATTAATCAACATTACACTTTTGTGCGTTGAAAGGTTGGCAATCCTTGCACATCATAAATCACCAAAGGGAGGGTAAATATTGATCAACGTGTCTGTTAGTAATTTTATTCTTCATTGTGTACTTTTTTTTTAGTCATTTTTACATTCGTACCAAACGTAATTGAGGTTTTTTAAAAAAAAATATTGATGTTAGATGAAAATACCATTCACACAATTATCGAGAATATATAATTTTCAAAGGAGTCAAAGAACATAGAATGTAGATATTATCCATCCACGGTAGCTTTAACGTTTTTCTGACAGTTGGAAATACTTTTTAACACGTTTAACTGTTCAAATTACACACATATTTTATAATTACTCTAATTGGATAGGGATGAGGAAGGGCGCCTTTTAGAGGTAATCTAGCCACATTTGCGTGGAAGGAGAGTGGGAAATAACTTATAGAAAACCACTCTCAGTAGACTCAACCAAGATTCGAACTCCGATCTCCCCGTCATCAACAGGCCAGTCCAACACGAGACGAGAACCTTAGATCATTCAGCAGTTGAAAATAAATTAAAGCATATGTGTTCATAAAAAAATATGTTTGTTCCCTTTGACAAGTGATGTAAATTGATCCCGCTTGTCAACCTGACAAAACATGTTTGCGAGAGAGATAAATAAAATTATATTTTATTAAATTTACAAATATTATAAAAATTCAAAGTTATTTAGTTGATCGTTGCAACAATGGCTGCAGATTATTGCACTAAAATCTATTTTAAACTTTTTATTGGGAAAGACTCTATATAATAAGCCCCCACTCACTTTTTACTTAAAAGTTTACTCGTCAAACGCTATCAACTTTACTTAGATATTTAGTTTTCGGTGGGTAATTTGAATACAAACTTATATTTTCCCCCCGATGAGCACTTTAAAATGATCCCTCTCCCAGATCTCTATCTATTCGTTGCACCAAACCAATCAAGAAATGAATGAGCTGATATTATTTTTAAATTACCAATATACAGCTATACACAAATCATGGTTTCCATGGTGATGTAAACAAAGAATGATTGTGCAGATGAGTCACTGACCACACAGAAGGAAAAGATGGAAAATTCGCTAGAAAAATTGGGTTTCAGTTTTAGGCAACTATTTTTACCGGCATCCTGATTCCCTAATCTTTAAAATGAGTGTTCGTTTGTCAAAATTTGCTCAGCCAGTTCTTCGTAATTTCTATTACTGGAGACGGGCTTGTCAAATTATGATATAGAGAGTGATAAAATGTAATAGTGAAAATGAGAGTGTGATTGTGAGTGTTATAAAGTGAGTATGAGGTGTGAGGTAGTGAGTGTAAGAGACTGAGAATTAGCAATTGAGAGGGATTGAGTGAGTGTGAACGAGCGATAGTGAGAGTATGTGTTTGTGTTAGAGAGAAATACTGGGAGAAGAGAAAAAGAGTGTGTGTAGGAGAGAGAGTGTGTTTATGGGAGAGAGAGAGTGTGAGAGAGAAAGAGTGTGTGAGAGAGTGTGAGAAAGATAAAAAGAATGTGTAAGTGATAATTCATGATAAAGTGTGTGAGAATGTGTGTGTGAGAGAGAGAGAGAAAGTAAGAGTGTAGAATTTTGGGAAAGATATTGTGTGAAAAAGAGAGAAAATGCGAGGGCATGTTAGAGAGAGTTTGAGAGAGAAAGTTAGAGAGAAAGAGCTTAGTTTGGAGAGAGAAAATTAGATTGAGAGAGTTAGAAAGGGAGTTTAAGAGAGAGTATGTGTGTTTGATAGAAATAGTTAGAAAGAGAAATTGAGAGAGAGAGTTTGAGAGATAGTGAGTTTGAGAGAAAGTGAGTTTGAGAGAGAGTGAGTTTGAGAAAGAGTGAGTTTAAGAGAGAGAGAGAGGGAGTGAGAGAATGAGATTGAGAGAATGGGAGTGAGAGAATGAGATTGAGAGAGAAATTGAGAAAGTGAGATTAAGAGTGTGAGAGTAAGAGAGAGAGTTTGGGATAATATAAGTTTGAGAGAGAGGTAGTTTGAAAGTGAGTGCGTTTGTTAGAGAGCGTTCAAGAGATAGAACGTTCGAGATATAGAGCGTTTGAGAGATAGACCGTTTGAGAAAGAGAGAAAGGTAAATAGAAAGGATGTTTGAGAGCGTATAATAAAGATAATGTGAGATAAATTGTGTGATAAAGAGTGTATGTGAGGGTAGAGAGTGTGAGAGAGAAAGGGATAAAGTGTTAGAGAGAGAATGAAAAAAGATTATATTAGAGAGATTGTTTTATAGATTATGTGTGTGCGTGTATGTGTATGTAAGGGAGATAGTGTGAGAGAGTGTATGAGAGCGTGAGAGAGTTTGATAGAGAGAGAATGTGAAACTATAGATGTGGTACTAAAACATAACGGTACTTTGAAATATCATATCCTCAAAATTAAGCAGTAAAATGAAAACACAGCTTAATTACTCATGTATATTTATTGTGTTACTAATTGCTCAAATGTACATCAAAACCCGTTATTTGAATAAAATAAACATCAAAATCCATTATTTGAAAAATATTAACACCAAAACCCATACTTATATCAGATTCTGAAAATTGAAAAATCATAGATGGACACGGGAATCGAAGCCGGGACTTAGTACGCCAATGCTCTAACCACTGAGCTATCCAGGAATAGTCCCGTGCCCAGGGCCATTCTTCACTCATATTTTAAGGCAGAGTCTATGATGGACGTGCGGAAATCATCGGCTACAAATGTGTGAATTTATTAAGATCACGAGCTATCAGATAATGCAGCCACCCTCGACTCGGTAGTTCCGGGTTCAATTCTCGTGTCCAGATGTCATTTTTCAATTTTCAGAATATGATATCTAGATGGAGTAATCCTCACTAAAGAGCATAAATAATAACTTTGGCTATTTGATTCCATACTTATATAGCTAAAATGGCTATTTTTTTAAGCACTATTCAATATCATTTTTTTCGTTTTCGAGCTTATAATACATATCAAAATATATTTAAACATAATTTTATCATGCAATAAACAAAACGTAGACAATATTTACACGATTTCAACAACTTAACTTTTTAATTTTCGAATTATGCTCAATATTATTGATTTTAATGTGAATTAATGATAACAACATTCCAATAAAATATAAATGTTTCCCCAGTTAAGCCTCTCAATTTATCCGTGTTATGACCAGCATCCAAAGAGAAAATTGTGATGTGTTCGGACCAACAAACATAGATTGAGTTATTAGTTTTTAGCAAAAGAGATATATTTTATTTAGAAATGTACAGCCATGCAGCAAATAACGGTTTCCATGGTGAATAAACAAAAAATGAAAAACTGAAAATTCTCTGTGAAAATCTGTTTTTTTGTGGAAAACTACTATTTTTCCCGACATCCTGGAATCCTAACCGTTAAAATGAGTGGTTGCTTCTCAAAATCTGTTCAGTCATTTCCTCGCAATTTATCTGAATTAGAAATTCTGAGTTGTTGCTGAATTAAAGTAAAGTATTAACATAATATAAGTACATTTCGTAAATATTGTAAGCAAGTTTTATTTGTGTTCTGAAAATACCTTTCTACTGAAATTCTACTATGTCATCATTATAGTCCGTTAAAATCTTCTCTTATATATAATTTGATAGGCCCGTTTCCGGTAATAGAAAGGTCAGTCAGCACCAAAGAAGCCATGGGGCTACTGTACGAGTATATATATCAATCAACACCTTCTCGCCGAACAGGTCCCGGTAAACCGTTCCCGGTAAAACGCTATGTGTAATCCCACCCTCAATAGATTGTTGCGCGTATAACCCGAACGGGTAGTAAGACGCGGTGCTAATAATAATAATAGATTGTACTAAATCACACTATAACTGTGTTACTTAGTTACTAATATAAACAGTCGGAAGTTTTGAATATGACCGCTTTAGCAATAAGGTCAATGACACTTGAGCTTTAGTCACAATTTTCGAATAAAGATAATTTGACTTTTGAAAATTATTTTTAATAGTTAAACTACGGAGGGGAAGGGGGAATCATTTCAAAAACATACTATGAGGGCCTGTAGTATCACACAATGAATATGATGCATGTCAACAGTTTCAAATATATTTTTTAAATGCGATGAAAAGCCTGCGGCATGACGTGGCATTAATTATTTTGATCGCAGTGTCACAGAAACAGGACGGGACTCAAGGTGGTTGGATTTTTAAAAAAAGAGGGGGGGACTGTTGGAGGGAGGGGGGACCGGTCGGTTAATTCAAACACACCCCTCCTTCCCCCTTAACCAGATCGGATCCCGCTCTCTTTGTGAGCGCGGCCACGTAATCCAACAATGCGACACAGGCGTGCCATTCAGACTCGAATCATTGAGATATCAAGTGCTGCCATCTCTTGAAGGTTCGTTCTACCGTACAGGTACATCTGCCAGAGATCATCTGCGAGTCCTGCATGAAACTTGTGCTTCGAAACACCTCATATTGTTGGAAATACATAAAAAACTAACCTAAAAGCTTCGTATCCATATAGTCTTTAAAGTTCTTATGATTTTTTAATTTTTTTATTTAGCACCGCGTCTTACTACCCGTTCGGGTTATACGCTTAAGTACTAATTACGCTAATGAATTAGGAATTGGGAGGGTTGAATTTAGAGGAAGTGAACCCGCATTTGCGTGGAGGGAGAGTGGAAAACCATTTAGGAAAAACCACCCCCAGTTCACCCGACCGAGATTCGAACCTCGATCTCCCCGTCCTCGGCGGTCGAGCTCAACACGACTAGCGCGTTAGCCAACTACGCTATGATTTATTATTTCATGTGCATATCCCGTGTCCTAAATCACGTGATATCATTTCACCCAATCGGACAGTATAATAATTTATCAAATCTAATTCGTTGAAATAAAAGAATTTCATCATATTCTATAAACCCAATCAACAATTCCATGTTTTATTTGCTCTCGACTTCTTGGAGAAAGAATATTGTGATCGTCAAAAAAAATCTAACTCAAGATTTTGATAAATATCAACATTTCATGATCCCCTGAAACAAAAAATGTTTTCGTAATGTCGGCATCTGTCCGTGTGCCTAAACCATGGCCTAAACCATTTTACAAAATGGATTGGAACTGGATATCTAGGGTTTTCGTAGGGAGGGATTTTTAGGAAGAATCAATTTTGTACAAATCCGCTATAACGATTTTGATTAAACATTTTTTTACCTAGGCACTGTTTAGTATTATAAACAAAATTGTTATTCTCATTTTCCAATGAAAATTACTATAAGGGTACTTTACATAAGGAGAAATTTGCAATTTTCATAATTTCTCCACAACTTTGTGATATGAAATAATTTATCATTGTAAAGTTGTGGTACTATTCAAATTTAAAATCTTGTATTTGGAATATATTTTTATAAAATCAATAGTTTCTGAGCTATAAGCTTATATATATACTTTTTTTATTTCGGTTTTGAAAATGAATTTTATTCTCATGCTTTGTAACAGTGTTCCTAGTTTCTATTACCATAAGGTAAATAAAAGTTTATATTATTTCATTTATGATCTTTGATATAGTGTTTCTACAACAATGTATAGACCTATGTTTTGTTTCACAAATCTTACGAGTTTTTAATAAATGTTAAAAGCGAGAGAAATTCTGTGCGGTGCGCCGTACCATTTATTTTTTAATACCGCGTCTAACTACCCGTTTGTGTTGTACGTCCGTGTTGCCTCGGTGGTCTTGGGGTAAATTGTTTGCCTCACTACCTTATGTTCACGGGTTAAAACCCTGTCGAGGTAGACGGATGTTTACTGTGCGATGAAAATCCTTAGCACAACTTCCTTCAGGGAGGAAATAGATCCGTCGGTCCCATGTCAATTGCGGTATGTAAAAGAACCCTGGAAGGTCTGCGAAAATATCTTTTAATACAACATCTGTAGGCTCTTTCTCGCTCGCTCGTAGAAACCTAGTGGGGAAAGTAACGTGAAACTATCACGCTCTGTGCTTTCTC
This sequence comes from Timema genevievae, assembly GCA_902155825.1. NCBI lineage: Eukaryota > Metazoa > Arthropoda > Insecta > Phasmatodea > Timematidae > Timema > Timema genevievae. Next base: position 66,067 of record CABFWO010002068.1, on the reverse strand, counting down.
CCAGACGGTGCGGGCAGTACTAACCGGCTGAAGGGCTGAGTTAATGCCCAGCTACGGATGTATGGGAAGCATATCACAACCAACCCTTTGCACGGAATCATCGTTTTACATTGACTCGTTATTATATCCACACAGGTGGATGTGTCGCCGCCTCCACGCTCTCGGCCACGCTAAGGGGCTCACCCGAATACCGGCTGCAAGTACACCCACGCCTCGCAGATGTAGAAAATCCATTAGCCTCGAAGCGGTATTGTTTTACCGAGGCTACAATGTCGCGAGCTCTCCTCAAAGAGAGAAGGGTCCACGTCGAGTGATTGCACAGTGTCAACGTTGGGTGTTTNGTTTAAGGGGGGGGGGTGGTGGTGGTACCCCTTGGTTAGGCGTGGGATGTGGGTGGAGGGGGTCTTACTAAATCCTCCTCTTCGAACTCCCCCCCTACGTAGACTGTCGATCTTCCCAAAGACCCACTTCCTTCTTGTTTGGACAGAAGCTCTTTTTTAAACAGCTGGTTAAACTCGTCACAAGCTTTCGTCCCGGCCTTGGTTGGATGGGACGAGCGATTACCGCTATATCCCTCCACCACCCCGCTCTACATCACATCTATATATTTCTGTGGATGAGTGTGGACACTTACAGCCCGATTTCTAGAAGAAGAACCTTATCTGAACTATAGACAAGTTACTAGATCTACTTCTACGTATTCATACGTCAATTCAAGAGATCTATAGCTGTACCTTTTGATAGATAATATTTTATTTTTAACACTACTAAATATTTGGGCTATACGCATATGTAGACCTAATAATTACACTAATATGTTATAGACGAGGAAGGTCGAAAATAAAGTAAGTGTATCCTCATTTGCGTGTAGAGAAATGGAAAACCATTTACTAAAAAAAACTCAGTACATCCGACCGGGATTCAAACCCCGAGCTCTTCGTCATCGGTAGTTCAGTCCATTGCGAGAGTATCCAGTTTAACCTGCCACGGTGTCCGCGTGGTCTAAAGTGCTACTCTCGCAGTAGATTAGGCTGTCGATGACGTGGAAAATGTGTTTCGAATCTCGGTGGTGTGTACTGAGGTTTTTTTCAAAATGGTTTCCCATCCTTCATTCACGCAAATGTGGATACACTTCCTATTAATATAACGTTCCTCATCCATTAAATTATAAGCTTGTTTATTATATAAGTGTATAACCCAAACGAGTAGTAAGACACAGTACTAAAAAAAATTAACCAGTTTAGACCAAGTATGTCAAATTCTCGGCTTTATCCTTGATTCTTTGCGGCCCGCGGAACTTATGATGGACCAAAATACAACGCGACCTGATTAAATTTTTTTATAAACTTTGTAGAAATACACAATTTGAGATTATGACATTTAGAAATTTGGGAATATTTGGAGAAATTTAGCGGTTCAGATTGGTGCACCAAATGTGTACTCTTTTCTCACCAGAGATTGATTTTTAAAAAAATTATTAATTTGAGCACCAAATATATGCAATGTTTGGCAGCACACACAGTATGAAAAGTTGTTTTCTCTAATGAAAAGGAACCAACGACATGAAGCATCATGGCTTACAAACATGTATTCATGGTTAATTTTGAAAGTGACTTTAACATATTATAGGCTATAGGCCTAAAGTCTAGCACACCATTAATGCAAATAAAAGGTTTCATATTTCTGAGAGAGAAAAAAAACATAGGGCAAATCTTAAAATTTGTATGATCTTAAATTTTTTTTATAATAAAAAGGATTTTTAAATTGAATTACTTGTTACTAAAATGGTGAAAATATAAAAATTATATAAAATCCGGCCCCTTGGGTGTTTTATGTTTTCAATGTGGTAATTATGATCAAACGAGATTGACACTTCTGCATCAGATCATTCAACCAGAGAAGATAGTTTTTGTTTTACTAACATAATATCGCGTTTAAAACTTTTGAGGCTCAATTCCATAAAAAAAATCATAGGAGCAGTTGGATTATTTTAAATATAGAGAAAGTCCCGGATAGATATCACTAGGGTTCGGAATTTGACATATAATCTGTTTTTGGTACATATCAGACGATTCTAATGTGTACACTGTAAACCCTATTTATATTCTGTTTATGATCCCCTGGTTGTGGAAATGCTTTCAATAGGTCATTTGGTAATTTTTTGGGTCGATTTGGGGCTTTAAGTTATATTTTACTGGAGTGCGTCTTTTTAGGGCAGCCGTGAGCAAACTACGGCCCGCGACGTTAATTTTAGCGGCCCGCACACAAATTTAAAACGTTCATGATTTTATTAACAAAAATGACAAATTAAATGCATAATGATCGCATGTTTTTGAACATGTAAACAAATTAGCAAGCTTGTTTATAATTTTTTATGTGTACAAGAATAAGCTTGTATTTACGGTAATTCCTGTGGTCATATGACTAATAAATGTATCTTTGTGTGAAAAATAAAGTTAATTATTTAGTAAATTTAGATTTTTGTCACATGCGGACCCGCTAGAATCCTTACAGATGTGGCCCTCGGGGAGAAAAATTTGTCCACTTCTTTCTTAGGATCATTTTTGGTGTTTTTTTAATTTGATTAAATCTTAGGCATTAATTTGAATAAGTATATTTTAAAATGATATCAAATAAATGCATATATACTCAAACATAAATGTTTCCAACACACAGTTGTCGTAATGAGAAGATACTGTTGGCAATGAACTTTGTGTCTTCTGCTTTGTGTAGTTGGGTAATACATATTCTTGGTGAAACTGCAACTAAGCTAGAGATGGTTGCGTTGGGAGGGGGTAATTATTACTTCTGAAGCAGGTATTTTATAATCAATATTATGTTTAGTATAATGCAAGAGTTTAGTTGATAAAGGATTTCAATTGCTTTTGACATTTTAGTTTTAATTTGTAAAGTTCGTATCCGACACCTTGGTTCGGTCGGTATCGTGTCAGTCTTACTTATCTAAGAGTCCTGGGTTCGATTCCCGGCATGGCCGAAAAATTTATTAGCGGTTAAATGTAGATTTACCCTTTCACAGTTATGAATTAACGGGTGGGGACTGAATGTTGTGCCTGTCCTAATCTTAAGTTAGAGGATAAGTCATATAAAGCTTCGACAGGCTTTGCAAACCGGTAGTGGAAAATATATGGCTTGAATAAAAAACTGACCCAGGCCACAGGTTGGAAACAGTAATGGCTGTATATAATTTGTAAATTTGGTATTTGATTGAGCCGTATGCATTAATTAAATGTTTTTTGCTGTTAATATTTAGGTCATTTTTGGTAGGTTTTTAAGTGGTTTTTGAGAATTTCTAATATAAATCTTTGATCATTTTTAGGTGATAAAAAGTCCAGGCTCTGGTTTTCACAAATTAAACTCAAAGATACAAGTCAATAGTTGAATTTCCTCAAGCTATTAACAGTAGCCGTCAGAATTGAATATTATAGAAATGTTTCGCTTGAAGGTAAGTATCGACCGGAAGCAGCCATTTTGTTGCTCGAGAAGGTGAGGTTGGGTTTTCTGGTAGGGGGGGAGGAGTGAAGAGGGGGGAGGGGGGGAGAATGCGGGAATGGCGAGGCCTGCAGTATCGACAACCAGCAGCTCAGTCCCCTTGGGAACTATACCACCTGCAGCACATCGACCCTCCTCCGTCCCCTCGCCTAACGTACCGTCCCTAGGTCGACAGTTCATCAAATATACACTGCATTAACTAGTCAGCCATGCATGCGGTTAGGCCCTCCACACTTCTCACGGGGATATATACTTGGTGATATACATTTTAAAAAAATACAACTGGTGATATATAAAAATATATGCGGCACTAACTAAAGTTAGATTTTCATTAAAAGAGCCTTTTAGAAACACTTTTTATGTGGTCAAACATTGATAACATTTTATGATATTACTAGTGTTATTTTACAGGTATTAAAAGTTGTAGTGGACACTTACTCGACGTACAGTGGCGGATTTTAAAATTTTACGCCCCTAGGCACAATTATAATATGCGCCCCCCCC
>CABFWO010002068.1:50425-61997 GCA_902155825.1 Timema genevievae | reverse complement strand
GAAATAAGGTGTTAGGGAAGGGGGGGGGGGCGGAAGTTAGTATTCAAGAAAAGATTTCTACGGAAGATAATCAGGCATGTACAGTACATGCCCTACAGTAGCTTGAGTTAACATTATGAAGAATGGGAGATTGACTATTTGACTATTTGATTATTTGACTATTTGACTATTTGACTATTTGAAAAATAAATATTGTCGTTCTGACTTTAGCTTGAACTATTCCACTAAAGTTAGTCAATAATTTCTAAACGTAATTATTAAAAACAAAAATTATAATAAAAAAATAATGTTATCCAAAATGTGCCGCCCACTAAAGCCGCCGCCACTAGGCCCGTGCCTAGGGGCCTGTAGTGTAAATACGCTTCTGTTGACGTATGAATACTTGAAAGCGGATCTATTAACATTCCAAGCTGGCAGATAAGGTTCTTCCTTTGCAAATGGGACTGTAGACATCCATTCATGCTGGCTGATTCTCCACGCTTCTCACATGGTGATATACATGGTGATATACACCGTGATATATAAAAAAATACCTGCTTCGGTAGCTGAATGGTCTAAATTCTAACCTTCTGCGGATGCATTTTCCTAAATGGTTTCCCACTCTCCTTCCACGCAAATGGTGGTAGATTACCTTTAAAATGCTTCCTTCCTCATCCATACCCTATTAAAATAATTAAGGTTTTAAGTATTTGTATATTATGTACTGTAATATTCATTTCTTATAATAGAAACGATAATTTAAAAAAAAATCTGCTCTTCATTGAAAAAGATTAATAATTTATTTTAACCAATATTGAAGAAAAAAATTTGCTGGATATAATTATTAAATATAAGAATAATATATAATAAAATATTTGTTATTATTTTGTATTGTACATATAGTACAGTACATTGTTTATTTTCAATTTGATACTATAAGTACAATTTAAATTGGTAATTGTCTTAAAACGAACACTAAACCAATATTTATACTTCCATAGCTAATTAAATGCGTTAGTTAGTTCATCGCCTGAAATACAATTAATATATTAAAAAAGTAAAGCCTAATCATTAGTGTGAAGTGTAAAAAGTATTATTAATGAAACATAAATGTATTATGTTTTGGATATCTGTGACAAGCCAAAAGGACTCTTAAAAAGATTAAGTTTTTTTTTCAGCACTGCGTCTTACTATCCATTCGGATTTTACGCTTATGGACTAATTGCGTTAATGGTTTTAGGGATTAGTAAGGTTATATTTAGAGGAAGTGTACCCACATTTGCGTGGAGGTAGAGTGGAAAACCATAAAAAGTGTTGTTGTAGTAGTATTGGTCATATTTTGACAACCAGACGAACAGAAACTTACCATGGTAATGTTATCTTTTTTCCATGTGTCTCCCTTATAAATATTGCGTGGCACCTTGGGGGCAGGGGATGAGACATAAGGCTCACGTTGACAGATAGTGCTCCACACGATGCGAAGTAAAGGTTCTAACTTTGAAAAAATTAATAAAAACAAATAATATAAATTTCATGTAATTTTATTTAATTACTTTGACAGGCAATATACACTACAATAAATAAATAAATAAATAAAAATTAATTGTAATTTAGTTAATAAATTTACGGTGGAGTCTATTTACAAAATAAAGCTTTTCATAAGAATCTAAAAAATACATTAATAATATAATTAAATCACATTTTAAATTTACAAACAATATTATTTACATGTCTTCATAATTTTAATGTTACAATTTCAAATTAAAAATAAGCTTTGGTAATTACTTATATCTACTTTCTTGCACCCCTGTGGTAGATAAAGTAAGTTATTGCGATCGTCAAAAAATCTAGCCCATGATTTTGATGGATGTCAACGTTTCATGACCCCCTGAAATCGAAACTTTATTTTTTTTCAGTGCTGTCTTTATATCTGTTACTGGGAATAAAGCCAAAATCATTTTACCGATCGGGCTAAAACTTGGTATCACTGGTATTCATAATATTCCCCCAAAGGTTTTGGAACTATCTATCTAACCCTAAAATTAAGGGTACTGGTAGTTTACTTAAGGGGAAAAGAGATAAATCAATTTTCTCAAAATTTACTCTAACGATTTTGATTAAATTTCGTATCTAGGCACTGTTTAACAGTGTCTGAGATACTTGACAATATATCTTTTAATTTGAGATCTGGGAAATTGTTATTCGCGTTGGTGAAAAGAGATGTTAAATTTTTCTAAATATGTTTCTGTAAAAGTGCAAATTATTTAATTTATGCTATTTGGTGGTATACATCCTCAAAAATTCATTGTATATTATTTCGTTTCACATAGCTTAAGAGTTTTGAGTAAATATCACAATTTTTTGGCAAAGGAGCGAGAAAGTCTGTGCGGTGAACCGTAACATTTATTTTATTTATGTATTAGCTTTATCGGGTTCATACACCTGTCCGTTCGTTCTTGTACCAAATGACAATTTAGTTTTGTATATACTATATCACAATACATTGTTAGGATAATCAAGTCTCGTAGAATACGGTGAGCAGGACATCCAGCGCGAGTGGAAGAACCCGGAACCTTGTTCAGGGTATTGACTGGCAAACCCAATGGGAAGAGACCATTGGGAAGACCTAGACGCAGATGGGAGGATAACATTAGAATGAACCTGAAAGAGATAGAGTGTAGTGAGGTGGACTGGATAGAACTAGCTCAAGATGTAGGTGGCGTACCTTCGTAAGTTCGGCAATGAACTTTCGAGTTACTGATGACATAGAGTAAGCAAGCTATGCACTATATCATTTATATTATTACCCCACAAATGTTAGCTGTACCTTAATATACATATCCCCGAACTAGAAGGCTTGAGTTCAGTTCATTGTTAGATACACTGGAATTAGTTTAAACCTATCTTAATTTGAATACGATAAATTCTCTCTAAATTTAGCCTCCTTTGGCTGCTATCTTAAATAATTTATTTTAAGTGACCATTACTGATTAAAAGTTCAATAAATAAAATAGAAATAATGTCAATAGTATTCAAATGTACAGTAAAACCGTTGATAAACATAATATATGCTTGCTAGAACTATTATTCTTACCTCAAGATCATTTTACTATTACGAAGACTAGTGAAATAATTTATTATGGACTACAGTGACGAAGCATCCATTGTAACAGTGCAACAATAAGTTATTAAAGTAAAATTGTTTAGTGCGTAACAGTTCACGTAAATTAGATGAAAATGTTCCATATACTGTAATAATTTGTGTATTATAGCTAGAAATTCTTTAAAAGTGAAAGGGAAATTATTGTTTGGAGGTAATTCATACTCAAATTTATGATTGTTTTGATAATTAAAAAAATAGAGTATATCAAAACTCGTATATTCAAATTATTTCACTGACCCCATGACTATATATTGGACTAGAACTTCTTGATTAATTATTAACAAAATTTTAATGTCCGTTGAAAATAAAAATCTTTGACACTATCTATAATTTTTAAGTAAGATTAGGTTATTCACCATATAACTTTGTGCTACATAGTTAAATAAGTTAAGTAATTTTGAGGGAACTTGTAGAGGTATGTATAATTAAGAAAGTTCCCTATCCCCAAACCCCCAAGTTTAAGGTGCAGGGGTTGGGTAAACCATAAATCCCCGCCCCTGGCCAGGCCTAGTTATAGTTCCTACAGACGGGACTGTAGGCCCTACAAGTAAACTTTAGCCTACCCTTCACTCTCCATTTGACCAACCACAAACACAATAAAGTAGTGGGGGAATATGTTTGTTTGTTTTTTGAGTATAAAGGTTAAATTTGATCATGCGGGAGAGGTAACAGTTTGCTAATACAGTCCCGTCAAGTCTTGCGTCCCCTGGCAACAATCCACAAACCGCCACTGGTGTCTAAATTGACACAAACATATGTGTACGCAGAGTGTATGTGGATGGGACTTTAAATATGTATATGTTGATGGAATATTTGAAACAAACTACCTTCAGAAAGTTGAGCGATCGAATCGTTGGACTTATCGACAACCAGAATAATCGTGTGGTCATATGTTATGGCTAATAAACATTCCCTTTTAATATTTAATCTTTATGTATGAAGTATATAATGTTTAATACTACTTATTATTCGCATTTAAATAAAATGTTTTAATGGACCAAAACACAAATAAATCCCTTAGTTTTTTATATATTATTTAAATTCATGTGTTATTGTATTTGAAAACTAGTTAAATTAAACTTTCTGTTCAGTTAATTCTTCAGTTGCCAGTTTTTTGTACCACATTTGGCTTTTTAATATTTATCTTTAGAAATAATAATCGTATTACACATCAATCAATAAACCTGTTTATATTAATGTTACAACATCAAACGTTGGAGAAAGAGCACACTAAAAAAATGAACCTTTTTTTTCAATGTCTATATATTAAACTGTAGATATAGGCCTACATATATTTTTATAGGCCCCTATGAATATAGACTTAACTGTTCCTTCTAGACAAATTAATTCAATTCCTTGTTTAGTCCACGGATTTTACGGATGTCTGTTGATAGAGTAGACACTGACGCTTTTAAAACAAGGAGCTTCTTGGGTCAATGATCCAAGGCGTCGAATATCATTGCTGACCGTCAAAGTAGACGCAGACGCTGCTGGAGCCAGGATCTAGGGCGTCGACTATCACTCTTAATCGTCGAAGCAGATGATGAAGCTGACGTCGAATATCTCTTGTGATTGTTGAAGTAAACGCTGACGCTGTTGAAACCAAGAACTGTTTCGGTCAGGGATTCAAGGCGTTGAATATATCTTGTGATTGTTGAAGTAAACGCTGACGCTGTTGAAACCAAGAACTGTTTCGGTCAGGGATTCAAGGCGTTGAATATCTCTTGTGATTGTTGAAGTAAACGCTGACGCTGTTGAAACCAAGAACTGTTTCGGTCAGGGATTCAAGGCGTTGAATATATCTTGTGATTATTGAAGTAAACGCTGACGCTGTTGAAACCAAGAACTGTTTCGGTCAGGGATTCAGGACGTCTTATATATCTTTGTGATGGTTGAAGTAAACGCTGACGCTGTTGAAACCAAGAACTGTTTCGGTCAGGGATTCAGGACGTCTTATATATCTTGTGATTGTTGAAGTAAACGCTGACGCTGTTGAAACCAAGAACTGTTTCGGTCAGGGATTCAGGACGTCTTATATATCTTGTGATGTTTGAAGTAAACGCTGACGCTCTTGAAACTAATAACTTTTTGGGTCAAGGATTCAGGACGTCGGATACAACTAGTGACCGGCGGAGTAGACGCCGACGCTGTTGTAGGCAGGAACTTCTCGGATCAATAATATAAGAACGCCGGAGTTCTAGGATGACTATCAATCTAGTAGACGCTGCTGGAGGCAAACCCCCCTCGGAGAGAGGACGGACGGATGGGGGGGCTCAGTGGTGACTCTCTATAGAGTACGCCCCCCCATTGTTGGCGCCCTTATTGGCCCTGGGGTCCTCAGGAGTCCACACCTTGGCGAACATGATGCCATTACATCCGTTCTGTTTGTTGCTGGACCACGACAGGGAGTGGGCCGTGAACGGGGAACCAAACCCACCTGCAAACAGGGAAACTAGCCATAATTCATACCTTCTAGAGTTTGGAGATGAGCCTTCTAGGGTCACAACCTTGTAAAAACATGAATCTAGAAATGGGACAGCAATCAGAATGGCGGGAATGGGTTGGACACATTTTATGTGATAAATTTGTGGATTGTCCACCGTCGATTCGACTAGAAATAGTTGGAGGATTGGTCACCATCGACTCAACTAGAAATAACTGGAGAAAAACTAATAAATAATATTTATTATCATGTAAAAAAGTCCCCAGACACCAATTTTGAACAGATTTGTTAAAGCTATTTAATTTTTTTTTCAAAAATCATTCATAAGTAAACTACTATTAATTGTTCTTTTGAAGAAAAACATATATATAAAGTTGTTTGAGATATAATAAATGCAAAATAGATACCCATTTTTATGCATCTCGCTAGAGCTAAACAATTCCTCCTCACTTCTCCCCACCCAATAATTTTTCAGCTGATTTAAATCAATTTAAAAATTATGTCAATTAAGATGACTGTTATGGGTTTTTGAGCCTATCATTTTACTGTTTCTACTTTACCTTCTTTTAGTTTTCTTACACGTTAATTAATTTTATAATTGTTTTTCCACTTCCGCGAGAGTTAATTTTACATACCTTAAAGTTTAAATGATTGTTTTGGCCATAAAACTATTATTATTATTATTATTATTATTATTATTATTATTATTATTATTATATTTTTCTGGTGTAGGCCCTACAATTTTGTATCATATTCAAAATAATTGTAGCCCCTTATTAATATTACTTTTTGTGAATTTTATTCCTAATGATGGCTGATGGATAATGATTAATAGAAGATGAGTAGGTCAGTAATTTAAGCGAGTACAACAATCTCTTTTGTAGGGAGAGATTAAGAAAAAATAATTGTGTACTGACTTGACGTCACCGCTTCGTGACGTCATTCACACGCTCTGAGTCAACTTCAACGCGAGCGCGTAGTTCGCTCGCGGAAGGGTTTCTTCCCCCAATGAAAGTAGACCCGTTGAGGGACGTGGTTGAGTGATAGCAAGTTGTCTGGAGTGTCAATCAGCGATCAAGTCAATCAAAATAACGAGGTTTTCCTATAACAAATTGTTTTTTAGCACCACGTCTTACTACCTGTTCACGTGCACTAATTACGCTAATGGGTAAGGATGAAGAAGGTTGAATTCAGAGGAAGTCTACTCGCATATGTGGTGAGAGAGATTGGAAAACAATTTTGGAAAAATAAAACCTCGCAGTACACCCGACCGGGATTCAAACCCCGATCTCCCTGTCATCGACAGTCTAGTCCAACACGAGAGAGACGCCTTAGGCCATGCGGCCACTGAAGCGGGCTCCAAAGAGCTTGAATCCAATGTGAACTATTGTTAAGTTGATTAAGCTTGATGTTTGCTAATGTTTTACGGCTAAAAGGGAGAAATCTGTCAGTGAAGGAATTTTTCGTATAATTTACTTAAGCTTTCAAAGTAACGATAAAATTAAATGTATTTTGGAACTGGTCTTATTCAATAAAATAAACCCACGTTATCATATAAGTAGCAACGTACAAAAGGACCCATGAACTCGTTAATCATGCAAGCGCCATATTTATAATGTCGAAATAATTTTCATTTCAAAATCAGCACACCGCAAACTATGTGAGTTATGGAGATATCACCAACACAACAGAGCCGAGCGCTACTAACGGACTGTACCAGAGAAACACAGCACTCTTCATTTCCAAGCGAAACATTCCTCAGAGACGAGCCGGGCTTCGAAAGTGAAAGTCACAATAGTGCAGTCTTTTTAAGGTAAAGTGCAACGAAAATTGCGTGAAAACAGACATCACCTCCAACAGAACTACTAAAAGATAAGTAAAACTACAATAACTAAACCTTTATCTAATTTAATAAAAGATATACGACAAATTGAGTTTTGTGTGTCAAAGTGAAAGACGTAATTCATTACTATTAGGTGAACTATAAAATTACCTACCTCTTCATCAAATCATAGTTACGAACTATGTTTAATTGAATATTATATATGAACCTTTAGCAAACCAGTACCCCAACAGTGAAGTTTAACGATTTACCTACTAGATTAGTACGAATTTCTACCAAAATACAACACTAGTTTAATTTAATTACTAGTGAACGTTACTAGAATAACTTAAATATATTTTGGGTTAAGCTCAGCCTAGTTGACAAACCAAGTACAGTAACTTTAAATAACGTATTAACTTTACTATCTCACTAAATAAATAAATAACTATAAACCGTAAATAAACTCAAGGCACAATATCCTTTAGACCAACTAGAATGTTGGCTTATAGTCAAGAAACTGTTTACAAAAAGATATGATTTTGGTAAAATAAGTTTGTGAACCAGGAGACGAATTTAAAAGTGTCGTCCATTTTACAAACAAAAAATAAATGAACATGTTAACATGCTAATAAGCTGTGACTAGTTTTAGACTATTCAGCGGACATTGTTTATTATATTATAATGAACAGATCCTATTCAACTGTAAATATGTTATCACTAATATTGGTACATTCTAGGACAGCATAATACATTTAGTACCCCAATTTCTTGTTCCTTTCCTAGAATAATAAGTATTCTATTATTAGATTATTTTTTTTAGAAAATTTAGCTTCGGTGGCCGCTTGGTATAAGGTGCTACTCTTGTAGTAGACTAGACTACTGATGACGGGAAGATCGAGGCTCGAATCTCGATCGGGTGTACTGAAGATGGTTTTCCAAAATAGTTTTACACTCTCCTTATATGAAAATACTGATAAACTTTTTCTAAATATTACCTTCCTCAACCCTAAAAACTAGCGTAATTAGTACATAAGCATATAATCCGAACGGGTAGTAAGACAGGTGCTTAAAAAAGCACCTTAATTTGCCAAGGTACTTTAATGGTACTTAAGTTCATAAATTAATAAATACAAAATTGTACTCAATTAAACTACGGATTTAAATTGCCAGTATAAACAACATTTATTTTTGGGTTAGTTGAGTGTGAACTCCCGCTATCCACGCACGACATAAATCGAAAGGGGGATAAGGGTGTCCCAAGTTTTTGTACATCACCAAATACTTTTACTTGATAACCTACAAAGGAGAGGGACCTATTTCAAAAACTTACTAGACGAAATAGATAAATATCGGCGAGAGCACAAAGATAGCAGACTCGAACAAGATACTAAAAAAAAAAACCCAACAACAACGTCAACGAGGGGTTAAGGTGTCAGACTTCTGCGCTGGGGGTCCGGGGTTCAATCCTCGGTCCCGGCACAGATTTATCTGATCGCCAAACCCCTTCCTTCAGCTCTGACAAGACGTGTATTAATCACAACTTGTGAATGTGTGGAATGCCAGGCCTCCACCGTGGTTCGGATCCCACGTTAAACTGTAGGTCCTCCATTTTCATCTCCCAATCACCCTACCATTACACATTAGCGTTAGTGCGTATAACCCGAACGGGTAGTAAGACGCGGTGCTATTACTAATCTTAATTGGTCCTTACTATGAAAATTAGACCGTAGAAGAATCCTTCTCTGGTGTTTTCCTTTCCCCACAAGGTCAACAACATTCCATCGAAAACGAAGACAAGCAACGAATGTAACATCTAAATTGCCGCCTCGTGCAAGCTTATTTACCTTGAATGGCTTATTGAATTGTCCACGTGCTAGAGGTCACGTGGCCGACACGAGTGGGATACACCCCTCCCCCTCCCTCCCTCCCTGAGGGGAGACTACAAATACAAACATAAAAGATTATCATCGGGTGTTAAATTAGTGGTGCGCTTCAGCGAAATTAAATTATCATTACGTAAGCCAAAGCCCGATTTGGATAGGAAAGAACCTCTATGGACCATTACTAAAACAATGCTCATATATTCAAGCGTCAAGTCACATGATCTGTGAGTCACTTTTTATAGATAATATAAATATACTCTACCCATAAAACACTGATAGGCCCTATTAATAAAGTAAAATATTATTAATATTATTTTCTTTAAAAATGAAATTAATAGCTGGAGAACGTAGATGTTGGCACTATCTTCCCCAACGAATGGCGGCCAGTCGATTGTGGGCTGAAGCCATGGAGTTAATTATCAAAATTGACCACAATTTGTTTTTTGTTATTTTTAATTTCTTCCTACCAGACTATTATAGACTTTTATTTATTAATTATTAGGATTGATACAATAGTTATTATTGGCTTAGTACTCACATCACTGGTCACACGGTCTACGGCACAAATCTCGCAATATACTGGTAGATAAAGGTTTGAATTCCGGTCAGATTGACTAAGCGTGCGACTTTTCTTGAATGCTTTCCCATTCTCAACCCACGCAAATGCGGCTACATTTCCTCTAAAATTATACTTTTCACATCACAATTCATTTAGTGTCAATTTACGGACAGCCCGAACGGGTAATGAAATTGAGTGCACAAAAAAAACCCAGAGAAAAGCTTTATTCTTAGGAATAAGGAGGTTAGCTTAAAGGATGTGCACCCGCATTAGTACTGAGCTATGATGGAAAAATTATAGTAATAGACCACATTAGTATTAAGGTACACCAAGCCGAGATTCGAACATAGACTTCTCCAACACAGGCCATCTAAAATTAATTTTAATTTTATTTATTTAAGCTATTTAACCTGCACTTTCTGAATCTACTGATCAAATCAGCACACGAGAAATTCTATGAACAATAGTGAAAGGACCTACCAATTTTGACGGGAAAGGTATTTTCACATTCCTTCCAGGGTTCTTTTACATGCCACAAACAAGACGGGGCCCGACTTCGGTATTTCTCCTCCGAAGGAAGTTGTGCTGCAGATTTTTATCGCTCAAGAAAAATGCATCGACTACCGGCTGGGTTTGAGCTCACGAGTATCGGGTCGTGAGGCGAGTATTTAACCCCAAGACCATCGAGGTCGATATCTAAAAGCTTTGATTGCTTGACGCCTTATTTCCCGTTACCACCAATGTGAATGCATTATGAACCAAATATCTATTATCTTGTCGGTAAAATTTATTGTGACATTTCTATTTGATTAATTAGCTTGTTTAAAAACAATATTTAATATTGATTAAAATGACGAGCGAGGGGTTATTTAATCGGACTAGGTTGAGAAGTTATTTTAGGGTACAATTTTTAATGAATGGGGTTTTACAACCTGACACCTGAAATAACGGGTATTGTAAAAAAAAAATATATATATAAAACATGAAAAAATATTTTTATAAATATTTGGGATGGATAAAAAATGAGTGAGATTTGGGGTTTTAGCTTCATATATTAGCATATATATTACAAAATTATTTTTTAAATATTGTCTTAAACTATAAACAAACTGTAATTGTATAATTTCTATTTGAAAATGTTCTTTCTTTGGTACAATGGTTTAAGTAACTAAGAAAATATTTCAATGTTTGCTAATTGTTACAATCACCCATTTCTATGTCTAACAGGGAGGTTTTTATTTTTACAACGTCCATTACGTTACCCTCTTGATAGCCTTTTCCAGCGGTGAGGGTATCGCTCTCTCTCTCTCTACATGAAGCAAGCCCGCCTCATCTCGATACAATAACATGACACGGACAAGCAACAAAAGGGGGATACATTGTATTGTTCGGAGGAGATGCGGAGGAAAACATACGAACTACGATACTCTTTATATGAAGGGGTGAAAAAAAAGGGGGTGGGAGGTCTACAAGTGTTGGGGGGCAAGTTCGCAATGTCAGGGAACCGAGGTTATGGAAATAAGTAGCCATCTCATTCATTTAGGACAATATGTCGTAAAGTTTACGCATAGGACGGTAGACTTGATATTAATGTAAACATATTATTTCGTATCGTCATATTCTGGCGTGCGGTGGTTTGTGTGTTTTTGAATGTGGCACCGGAGGGGTGCACGCCAACAAAAAAGGGCGCCAACTTCTCGTCTTGTGTGGTTTGTCGGTG
>CABFWO010002068.1:28506-45211 GCA_902155825.1 Timema genevievae | reverse complement strand
GGGGGGGGGGGGATGATCTAACAAACGCAATTATAGCTTCCCTGCTCAGCCATTGTTTCCCCAAAAATCCTCCCCTCCTCCATCAAAAGGACACGCAACCAGGCGGCAGTAGATCACCCGCCCCTTGATGAAGGGCAGAAGCGGGGGTGTAAACGCGCAATTAATGAACTATCACTAGACCACGTGGGGGTGACCCATCCCCTGTACTTCCGGACCGGAAATCACCCCGGGTTCATCTTCAACGACATGCGATGGGCATCAGACACCGGCCGGGTATGGGGTGTTGGGGTCCGCACTCGCATCGGTAGATAAAACATTTATTTATACACATCTTGGTTCAAACTAGGGACTTTTGGCCTGCAGTCGACTTGCCCACCCATTCATCCCCTAAAACTGTAAGTAACTGTATTAATTTATGCCCTATCCTGGATGGAACTAGGATCCTTTGACCTGCAGTCAACTTGCAAACCTCTCATCCACTAACTAAATTAATCTATCTCCTATCTTGGATTGAAAAAGGCTCCTTTGATTTCCAGTTAACTTGCCAGACACTCATTCACTAAGACTGGCAGACACTAAATTTACTTATGCCCTGTCCTGGATGAAACTAAGGTCCTTTTATCTGCGGTTAACTTGCCAGACACTCATTCACTAAGACTGGCAGTAACTAAATTCATTTATGTCCCATCTTTTATTGAACCAGGGTCCTTTAATCTGCTGTTAACTTGCCAACCACTCATCCACAAAGATTGGCAGATACTAAATTCACATATAACCTATCCAGGGTGGAACTCGGATCCTTTGATCTGCAGTCGACTTGCCAACCACTAGGCCACTAAGACTGTCAGATACTCAACTAACCTATACACATCTTGAGCCAAACTATAGGCCTAATCCTTTGACCTGCGACCGATTCGTGCAACCACTCAACCACGGAGACTGACGACAATCGTCCAACCACAACAGCTGCAACGTGAAGTGATGAAGCGTACCTAATGGTCGGCGACAAAAGTTTTTGAGTATCGGTGTTGATGAAAACTCTAGCGCTACACACCTCGCCAATAAAACCCTTAAGAGGGTGGGTATGGAAAGGGGGAGGTCGTGATTGGTCGCGGTACCGTGTCGAATGCGCGTTCAATGTGCGCACTGCCCTACATCAAAAGAGAGTAGTATTAGTCTCTTGGTTGATGAAAAAAAAAGGGAGGGGGGACCTATTTGTTAGGCTTATGTGGACGACACTGCGACAAAAGATAATAAAAACCTATTGTAATTATGCCTTGGTTGGCTTGCAATTTATATCTCATCATCGTATACGAATACATTTACAGGAGAGAGAAATAACGCACTAATTTTGGATTTTTTTTGGGTTAATTTAGATTTTATATGGTGGTCGAAGAAAGAGATCCGTATTAGTATCGCACCATGGAGATGAATAAAGTTATCGAACCATATGGTTGTGGCTACCAAAATCCTAACAACGTCCTACATTTGTTTTGAGCTCCTTAGAATATAGAAAATAATTATTCAATATAATTTTTTTGTTACTATTATTACTTTAAAGCACTTTTTCTTACCATGTGTTCAATTTATTCACAAATATGCAATCATTACGCAGACGTTTCAGGGATGGGAAAGGTGGAATTTGGAAGAAGTGACCTGCATTTGTTTGGAGAGATGAGTTGATTAAAAAAAACAACACCATCAATACACCCGTTAGTAACAAAATCACAAAATTTAAATGTTATAATTTACTCAAAAGTGTTATTATGATGTAAGAGACATGGCAAACTAAATAGCGTGTGTTATCAATTTTTTTTTCAAAATTCAATTTTAAATTATTTTATCATACTAAAATTATAAAGTTTTAGATATTCAAGGATTCAAATTTGGATTCGAGATTAAATGTAGAGTTCGGATTCTAGAAATATAAGATTCGATTCATCTCTATAGTGATAATCAGTTTATATACACACACATACATACACACATACATACACACATACATACACGCATACATACACACATACATACATACACGCATACATACATACATACATACATACATACATACACGCATACATACATACATACATGCATACATACATACATACATACATACATACATACATACATGCATACATGCATACATATACATACACACACATATACATACACACACATATACATATACATATACATATACATATATATACATATATATATACATATACATATATATATATATATACATACATACATATACATACATATACATATACATACATACATGCATACATACATGCATACATACATGCATGCATACATGCATACATGCATACATACATGCATACATACATGCATACATGCATACACGCACACACGCACACACGCATACACACATACACATACATACATACACATACATACATACACACACATACATACATACACACACACACATACATACATACACACACATACATACATACATACATACATACACACACATACATACATACATACATACATACATACATACATAATCACGCTGTTCCCTACACCGAGTCACTTATGCTATTTTATTATTAACACTCTTAGATGATTTTCTTTTTCACACATTCGTCTACAACATTTAACCACGTCTTACAAATGGTTTGTTAACTACCTAGGCTAGGGATGTATGTGGGAAGTACAGACAAAGAACGAGAAACCACACTGAAAATCAAATGTGGAAAATCCACCGTGCAGGGATTCAAATATTTATCTCCCCGTCAACGTCAACCAAGTGTATTGCAATCCCAACGTCCTAAACTGCCCAGTCCTCAGTATGGTTTTATTTTATTTTAACCCGCCTCAGTAGCGTAGTTGGCTAACGCGCCAGTCGTGTTGAGCTCAACCGCCGAGGACGGGGAGATCGAGGTTCGAATCTCGGTCGGGTGAACTGGGGTTGGTTTTTCCTAAATGGTTTTCCACTCTCCCTCCATGCAAATGCGGGTTCACTTCCTCTAAATTCAACCCTCCCAATTCCTAATCTATTAGCGTAATTAGTACTTAGGCGTATAACCCGAACGGGTAGTAGGACGCGGTGCTAAATAATATTATTTTATTTTAATAATAGTTTGGACGTTGTCATAAACGATTGAGAGTCTAACTCCTGAGCTCAGTAAGTATTGCGTCTGTTCGTTGATCTAAGTGTTCCGGGTTCGATTCCACGTAAGGTCGGAAATCTATCATCTGTGAAATCTGTGAAATCTGTGCTTTCCTCTTTAACAATGATGAGTTAATAACTCTGACATCTAGAAAGTTACTAGATTGATTTTCACGTATTCATACGTCAATTCGTGTGATCTGCAGCTTTGGTAGATATATTATCAATGCGTGTTAAATAGCAATAATACTATGTCGAAATATTACCCACGTTATCCGAAAAATAGAAGTATTTCTAAAATCCTCTCTGTATGATAAGTGGACTATAGATATTGTCTTTCCTAAAATTAAATCAGTTTTTAAGTAATGTACTTAATTAATAAGTTGGTGTCTGACACCTTAGCTCAGTTGGTATTATGTCTGTCTACTGAGCTGAAGGTCCCAGGTTCGATTCCTGACATGTTTCAGAAATTTATAATCGGTAAAATGTGGGTTTCCTCTTTCATATTAATGAACTAACGGCCGGGAGCTGGATGTTATGTCTGTTCTAGATGTAAGTTAGTTTGTAAGTTGTGAGCCGATATAATCAGTTTGTTCAGAAAGTGAAAGCTAATTACCAAGTAAAGATTACTAATACGATATTTGAGAAGTTCAGACACAATCACGGTCAGAAAATCTAACTCACTTGTAGCTAGAACTAATAATTAGTTGGATATAATTCGTAGGTATATTATAATAGATAATAATAAACTAGCTATATATAAATGCAGATTTAACCCTACCTCCTGCAAAGCGTGCAGTTTGGCAGCTGGCGTATTCAATTACGTGCAGGTGCATTTATTAAATTACTGTAACATTCAACACGTGATGACGTTCCTGTCAGTGAGAGTTTTTTTGGCTCCATTTCGCCTGCAGTAATTCAGCTATACAATCAGAACAACAGCTGTGTATTCCTGGTTGCTTCGCAAGGCTAACTAAATAAAGGGTTATTAACATCTATTGCAATAAAAACATTTTTCAACCCGTTATTAAAACAGAATAGTGTAACGAATTTACAAAATATGTATGATCACATTTTCATTTTATAAAGTATGAATTATTATTAAAATTATTTTTTTAATTACAGTACTTCACCCACCTGGGCAATCATTGTGAGATATTCTAATGAAGCAAGAATTTAGAATAAATGTACCAACATTTTCGTGGTAGTAGAAAATAAAGACACAAAGAAAAACCAAAGTACACCCAGCTGGATTTTGAACCTTGACCTTCCCATTACAGCCAAGCCAAACTAGGTGTGCCTGACATTTAGTCCTCGTGTCCACCAATGTGGTTTTCTCGTTAATTTATTATTCTACATTAAAGTTAAAGTATTTTAAAAGAATAAACAATTTGTTTTTACCTATATTAAAAAATTTCAAATCGGATTCGGTGGCCTTATGGTATAAGCCACAACTCTCATAATACAATAAATTGCTGAAGACCGGGAGAGCAGGGTTCGACCCCAGTTGGGAGTATTGAAGTTTTTCCACTCTCCCTCCACCAAAATGTGGCTTTACTTTAAATTCAACCTTCCTAATCCTTAGCACATTAGTGTAATAAGTACAGTGTAGTACAGTTCTTAAATTCAACCTTCCTAATCCTTAGCACATTAGTGTAATAAGTACAGTGTAGTACAGTTCTTAAATTCAACCTTCCTAATACTTAGCACATTAGTGTAATAAGTACAGTGTAGTACAGTTCTTAAATTCAACCTTCCTAATACTTAGCACATTAGTGTAATAAGTACATCGTAGTACAGTTCGAACGGGTAGTAAGATGCAGTGCTAACCAACTTAATAATTATAAACTAACTTAACCTAAGAAAACACGAATAGCACTAAACAACAATTTATCTGATGGCCAAACCCTTCCTTCACCTCTGACAAGACGTGTATTAATCACAACTTGTGAATGTGTGGAGTGCCAGGCCTTCACCGTGGTTCGGATTCCACGTTAAACTGTAGGTCCTCCATTTCATCTCACAATCACCATACCATTACACATTAGCGTAAGTGCGTATAACCCGAACGGGTAGTAAGATGCGGTGCTAATAATAATAATAATAATAATAATAATAATAATAATAATACTAAACAACAATTTACAATGGAAGAGATTTTGATGTTTGTGTAACAAGAGTAATTCGAGGTAACCCATAAATAACGATTAATTTTTGGGTAGCTAACTACTCTACCATAGGATCGGGATAAAATATTAGCTCATCACATTTCCTTGTATCAATTTAAGCGGTGAAATAATGTGTGTTTCTATGAAATAGTGAAAATATTTTAAATATTTATTTATATACATTACATTAAAAATGGTTGTTTAGGTATAAATATTATATATAACATTTAATAAGATAATCATACACCCATTAAGTGGATAGTCATATAACTTGATAATCGCGAACCACAACGGGGAAATTATTAAATTATATGTTTATACTAGTGTGGGGATACTTCCTCTGAATTTAACCTGCCTTATTACTAACAAATTAACGTAATTATTATAACTATAAAATGATACTAATAAAATAATAAAATGCTATTAATGTTGGTGTTCGAAAACAAGTTACCTGGGAAGATATTTGTCAAAAAAGGGATTATGCTACTGGAGAATGAAGAAGGCTACATAATTTTGAGTTACATAGCCTGTACTCATCCCAAGATATTGCTAGGATAGAAAAAAAAAAGTCTCGTAGTTTAAGGTGCGCGAATGAAAGAATCTAGAACCTATATCAGGCCACTAAATGGCAAAACCAATGGGAAGAGACCGTTGGGAAAACCTAGACGCAGATGGGAGGATAACATTAGAACGGACCTGAAAGAGATAGGGTGTAATGAGGAGGACTGGATATAAATAGCTCAAGATAGGGCTAGGGTGTAATGAGAGGGACAGGATATAACCAAAGATAGGGATAGGGTGTAATGAGAGGGACAGGATATAGCGAAAGATAGGGATAGGTGGCGTACTTTTGTAAGCGCGGTAATGAACTTTCAAGTACCTAATGATACAGAGTAATTAAGTAATCAATTTTGAGCGCAAGTAAATATGTTTATAGTGTCTGAAGTATCCTAATATAACTAAATATATATTATATCAAACACCGCATCCTACTGCCAGTTTGGGCTATGCACGTATGTACTAAATTACGCTAATGCGTTTGTGATGAGGAAGTTTGAATTTAGAGGAAGTGTGCCTGCCTTTGCTTAGAGGGAGAGTGGAAAACCATTTAGCAAAAACCACCCTCAGTACACCCGACCAGGATTCGGACTCCGTTCTCCCCCTCATCGGCAGTCTAGTCTATTTTGAAAGTGATGCCTTAGACCATGTGGCCACCGAAGCGGGTGTTCCAACTACATAAAGGTTGAGTATCCGAGAGTAAACCTATTGACGATTGATGTCACCTCTCACCTCTGATGATGATCTTCTTGGGCTCCTCTCTGGGAGGCTGCGTGCCGGCCTGGTTGCCCGTCGCCCCACCGGACCCTTGGTTAGCGTTCCTGTCTGACGTCACCAGGTCACTCAGGAAGTTGATGTAGCCTATGGCCAGTTTGAGGGTGTCCACCTTGGAGAGACGCTTCTCGTACGGCAGGGTAGGGATGTGCGCCCGAAGACCTGGACATTGAATCGAACCCGTGACTTTTAGTTACATCCGATCAGCGTGAAAATATTATACTACTATAAAGCCACATGGATGACTCACTCACTCACTCACTGACATTAATGTTTACCCACTTCCAGATGAGCTAGAAACTTGAAATTTGGCAAACTTATAGCTTCTAGCCTGTAACCGACGGGAAAATTACAAAAAGTTAAAAAAAATGTAACTTTCAACCCCCCCCAAAAAACTCAAAATAACGGAGCAACTTTAAAGTCGGTGCGATATCTACAATACAATATCGGTAACTTTAAGTTGTTACGTTCAAAATAACTCTGGAATTATATTAGTTTACATTCACTTGCAACTGCCCCCAACGAGCAAAGCGAGTTACAAGATATATATAAACTTAAAGACAACTTTATTAAAGGTACTTCATGGTAGAGCACTGAGAAGCTTTGCAAACGTTAAGAAATCCCTCATTACATAGAAGTTGTTTGATATTTTAAATTTAAAATTTTCAACAAAATGTAGGTGAAAGTTTTCAGCAGGTTTCTTGCCAGATAAAAAGATTAAATTTGGATTTTAAAGTTTAAATAAAGAAAAAATGTAGCTTTACGCAAAAATGTATGATTATATATCAAATAGTCATGTTTTTATAGGGTTAAAACAGAATTTTTAAATAAAAGTTGTCACACAATTTTTTATTCAAAATGCTTTAAACTTAAAATTTAAACCTTTTATCCAGTCAGAATTTTACTCCTATATTTTGGTGAAAACAATATTAAAAGTTATTAAACCACTTCATAAATAATCTGGTATTTCTAAACGTAATTTTTTTTACATTCTTTACTGCAGAATTTTTTTTTTGGCCGAATTAAATGAAAATATTGTTTCAATACTGCTGATGAATTTAATTTTCAAAACATACTCAACAGTTCTTGAAACCCAATTTGGTGGCCGTACGGTCTAGCGCGCTACTATCGCGGTTGACTAGACTGCCTATCACGGGGAGGTCAAGGTTTGAGTCTGTCGGGTGTACTGAGGGTGGTTTTCAAAAATAATTTTCCCTCTCCCTTCACGTAAATGTGGGTACGCTTCCTATAAATATAACCTTTCTAACCAAAAAACCACTAGCGTAATTAGTATATAAGAGTATAAACCGAACGGGTAGTAAAACGCGGTGATAAAAAATAAAATAATTTTAAAATTAATCAAGCCTATACTAAACTATATTACATTACTACACATACTATATTTACTATATTATTAGTTTTATTCTATATATATATATATTTCTAGTATTGATCAAAAGTGACAGCTGTATATCACATGATTCGACGTATGAATACATATTCAGTAACTTTTCTTATTGTTAGATAAGTTTGTTACTATTAAAATTGGACTGTAGTTTGAACCGTGCATATAAAACGAAACCTGAAAATAGTTTGGAGTCCACAATAAAAATCTTAGAGGCTTAAAAATAAATGAATGGATGATTATATCAGCACATGAGAATTTCTATGAGTGAGAGCGAAAGGGTCCACCAATTTTACCGGTAAAGGTATTTTCACATACCTTACAAGGTTCTTTTACATGCCACAATCCACATAGGACCGACGGCTTTACTTCCCCTCCAAATGAAATTGTACTACAGATTTTTATCGATCAGGGAAAAAATCCGTTGACCTTGGCCGGTTTTGAACCCACGAACTTCGAGTAACTGAGGCGAGCACTTTACCCCAAGACCACCGAGGTCGAAAACACCCTTTATAATAATAATAATAATAATAA
Source organism: Timema genevievae (assembly GCA_902155825.1). Classification (NCBI taxonomy): domain Eukaryota; kingdom Metazoa; phylum Arthropoda; class Insecta; order Phasmatodea; family Timematidae; genus Timema; species Timema genevievae. The sequence goes on along the minus strand of CABFWO010002068.1, from coordinate 36,624 downwards.
TAATAATAATAATAATAATAATAATAATAATAATAATAATAATACCTAGCACCGCGTCTTATTACCCGTTCGGATTATACGCTTAAGTACTAATTACGCTAATGGATTAGGAATTGGGAAGGTTGAATTTAGAGGAAGTGAACCCGCATTTGCGTGGAGGGAGAGTGGAAAACCATTTAGGAACAACCACCCCCAGTTCACCCGACCGAGATTCGAACCTCGATCTTCCCGTCCTCGGTGGTCGAACTCAACACGACTAGCGCGTTAGCCAAATACGCCACCGAGGCGGGTAACACCCTTTAATTCATCGCTATTAAATATGAATTCATAATTTCATCAATAGTAATAATTTCGACCATAAAGGGGAAAGAACCTGTGGCCTGTTTATCAGTAGATGAGACACGCTACCGACTGAGACAGGGTGTCAAACGTTATAAAATGCATACAGCCCGGACTAGTAAGACACGGTTAAAAGAACTCTAATAAATACCTTCGAACGCATCATTGATGCTCTGCATACGTTTCCTCTCTCTCAGGTTGGCGGCCTGCCTCTGTTGTACCTGCTGCTGCGGGCACTTGCTGCGGCGCCGGTGGCGGTGCCTAGGCCTGGAGGCGGCGTTGTTAATTCCAGCGCCTCCTCCCCTACCTCCGCTGTTCTCCTGATCGCTGGGACACGAATAGCTGGAACCCGAGCTGCTCGTGTCGTCGTACAGGAAGAGGTCACCGCTGTGGGTACTGGCGCTGCTACTGCCGCCGCCTCCCCCGCCCCCGCCGGCCGTCCCCAGGTACTGAGCCTCGAGCAGGAACTGTCGGTTCACTGCCTCGAGGTCTAGCGTCTCCATGCTGAACATGGTGGCCGCCGACGGGTCGTCTTGCCTCAGCGTGCCGTCACGGCCCCCGGCGTCATCGCGAGCGGACACTAACAGTTTGGAGACAAGGGCTCCTCGAGGGAGAGACGGTTCAACAGACTCGAGGCTGCATCGTCTGCTCCTGATCACCTGAACCTTCCGTCCTGGACAACTCTAATATCACTCAAACACGATGTCCTCTGTTGTTCATAGAACGGATCTAAATATGATTAACGGTTTGCGAGATTCGAACCAAAAACAGAAAGATTGTATCTCTATTGTTTCAACTACCTTCAGTGATAGCCCATTCTAAAACAAAAATGGCCTTTTTCTATTTATCTTGTGAAAATACGACTGACATTAGCTATAATCTTGATGTCTACTCGCGAACTTTTTATCTGAGTTAAATATGATTGAAGTTTTTGTGTTCTCATAATTATTGTAAGTTTAAAAGTCTATATTCACACACTGACATTAATATACGCACCATTTTGCTTTAAGACAATATAATGTTGTTCATATTTGTTGTCTTCTTGCTTCAAATAGAAAAAAAAATAGTAACTTGCCAAAATGTTTCCATCATAATATATTGATCGTAAAAAATTGATATCTCCTAATTCAAAGGGATCATTTTTATATCTCAATTGATTTACAGACATCAACATTTTCCTTGATATTATAGTAGATCTATTATAATGAGGTATATTAATAGTTTTATTGGTATAATTAATAACTTTATCAAAACTTATTTTGTAATGTAAGAAATTTGAATAATTTAAATTTGACAAGTGCTTCGTTTAGATTTCTTCTTGACGTGGGTTTTAGTTTCAAATCCCCTTTGGAAACTATTCGAATAGTACACAATCACAAATCAATATTATAGCGTTAATTAAAATATTAAATTATGATTTTTAATTCAAACGAACCATTTCAGGGAAAAATTTGTGGTAAGGGTAAAAAATATCCTACCCCTTGAAGAACTATCCGGTTACACCGACCCAAACACGTGCAGTATTGAAAAGGACTATCTTTTTGACGTCTACAAGTCAACTACGATGTTTAACAACCACTTAGTTTTCACGCAGGTTTTGTTTTCTCCACGAGAGGAGGGGGGTGGGTGAGGGGAACAAACAACCCGCCATTGACGGCGGCACACGCCTCGCGCGACAAGCTACCCCTTCTTCGCACGCTTCGGACACGCGTTCACACTTTACACTCACGTGTGCGTTTCTGTGTATCCACACACACGTCCACCTCACGCGGATTTATGTCGGAAATGAACTGCTTCCTCATACGGTTAGAGACCCCCTCTTTAGAGTGTTTATTAAGGGGGCGGCAGCCCTCTTGTTGAGCCGATGACAGTAAAAACGACGACCGACGTCGGCGCACGGGCTTCGATCGATCGCCTCGGACGCCGTCCAATGCGGACACGGATCGTGAGAGGGGTGAGGGTGCTAGGGTTCGAGGATGTAGCCAATAGGGTCAGGTTGGGGGTTTTATGGGGGTGAAACTGTTGGGGGGTGACACGCCTCCACTCATAGTTTTATGGTGCTTTACATGTAATCAGCTGGTTCTTAAAACAAAACAAAAAGTTGTCGATTGTGATACCAATTAAGTGAATTTTTCTCAACCAATTTTTTTTTAGACCGGTTCGATGCTCGAATGACCTAAAGCAGTCGTGTCAAACGTGTTTGATCATAAGGTTCCAAATTGAAAATTAAAAATACTGAAAAGGGAGGTAGAGGGGTAACATTTAAAAATAAAGTATGTGAAGGCATTATCGCAAGTAATTAATTTTTACAAATTATTATTATTACATAAATAAACTAGTATACTCCCTATATAAAACAATAAGACTAACCTTAAATTATTTACAAAAAAAAAATTAAAACCTTTTATTTGTAACAATGGCGTTAATGAAGGTTATACATCTTATGATCGATTAAAATAGCCAAGATATTAAATGTGTTGAATATAGCTATAGCCACGTCTAAATATCATATTCTTTAAATTAAAAAATGAAACCAGAATTGAACCCGGGACCTTTGGCCCAGAACGCCATTGCTCTAACCACAGAGTTATCCCCTGCCTAGTGTTATTCTTCACTCATATTTTAAGGCAGATTCTGTAATGGACGTGCGGAAATTGTCGGCTACATGTGAGTAATCATTTAAGATCACGAGCTATCAGATAACGTAACCACCTTTGACTTGGTAGTGTGCTTCTTACTGCCATTGGAACATTAATGATTACAAATATACGAATACTTGTCAAGGTGTCATTTTTTCAATTTAAATAGTTTAAATCTTATACCAAAGTTTTATAAATAAGCATAGCAATTATTATATGGTTGTTTATTTTAAGAATCGTTCCAAGGAAATGGTTATTGTTTACGACAAGGGGGGTGGCGAGGTAAATTTTGCGCCCAGGCAAAATTGTTTTTGGGCACACCTCCCCTTATATAACCAGTGGGTAGTATAGTCATTCGCAATAGGAGTGGTGGTAACTGACAGATACCAAAAGCTACCAGATAAACTCTCATGTATCCATTCGCCAAACCAAATGATCTGCAAATCCATAATATATTGTTTTGTTGCTACTTTTGGCGGTCAAAACGTTAACAAAAAATATATATATAATTTTTAGTTGTGTTTTTCTTTATACCGTTTTTAAATCTTCTGCGAACTGTCAGCTACCACACTTCCCATGGCGAATGAACTTTAGGAAAATATGAAAATAATCCCCAAACCCAACAACTCCAAACCTAAGGTAACCAAGACATGATAGGAAAATAGTCTGAAGGGAAATCCCACAAATGATAAGTATACTCAAAACATTTCACTGCGAGATTTAAAAAAAAACTGTTAGGATTACAAAGAAAAGCATAACAAAATGTTTAGTAGAAAATGCTCCCCTGTATTTTTTTATTGTAAGAAACACTTTGACATGATTAACAATTTATGTTATAATAGCAAAAAAACGTTTTAGGGCGCCATTTTTTCAAGATGGCAAATGTAAAATAACTTTTTAAGAGTTGAAACTATGTTCTATTTTATTTACCATTAAATCTAGTCTAATATGTAAAATCTAGTGTTAGTATCAAAAAGTGAATGATTGTTATGCTTATCAACTCCATTATTATGGCCAGGTTACGTTAGGTTAGTTTGGTGCTTTGACGCCCTCTTCAAGCTGGCACCCCGGGCAGCCACCCGGTACGCCCGGCTCTTAAGCTGCCCTTGAATTACGAGAATAATAACGTAACCCACTTCGGTGACCCCATGGTCTATGGCGCTAATCTTGCAGTAGACTAGATTACCGATGACAGGGAGATCTAATCTAAGTCGGATGTACTGAGGGTGTTTTTTTCCTAAATGGGTTTCCTACTATCCCTCCAGGCAAATGCGGGTTCATTCCCTCTAAATATAACCTTCATAATCCCTGATATATTAGTGTAATTAGTACATAAGCGTGTACCCCAAACGGGTAGTAAGACGCGGTGATTAAAATACAAATAAAAAAGTCATTTTAATGAAATGATTTATCTACCATAACTTTGTTGGTTTTGTTTCGATTTCAAATGAAAAAAGAAATGTTAGTTTGTAAATGAAGAAAAGTGTAGAAAAAATCACATATTCTTATATATTTTTATCACTGCTGTTCAAGCTATACGCGTATTATAATAACCACGCTAACGAGGTAGGAATGAGGAAGGAAGCATTTTAGAGGTAGTCTACCCGCATTTACATAGAAGTATAGTGATAAACCATATGGAAAAAACCAATCTCATGAGAACCAACCGGTATTCGAACCAAGGTCTCCTCGTCATCAGCCGGTCGGTCTAATACGAGAGTGACGCTTTAGATCATTCGGCTACTGAAGTGGTTTATGTTTTACTATCGTTATTCATTTTAATAATTACATTAGGGCCTCCATATCCGCGGGTAATAATTTCCTACATCTACCTCAGTTACGTGAAACCGCGGATAGTACCGAACTATTATACAACGTGATATTCATGTGACACATCATTACGGTAGTGTTTAGTTGATAAATTATTCACAGTAATACATTACCAACATTAGATAAAGTAATAATGTGTACTGTACACTACAGTGTACTTACTATTCTGAATTCTTCTTGTTGTGACATTAACTGATGATGATGATGGTGATATGATAGCACAATGCCCATAGAAACAATTTTTTTCCTTTATCAAAAATACATAAAAATTGGGCAGCGGTAAACCACGAATACTGGATCAGCGAATATCGAATCAGCGAATACCGAATCAGTGGATAAGGGGCCCCCACTGTACCTATATTTCTTCCCACTTTTTTTTTCACTACGTAGGGCTGTACTAAGCTTTGAAATGTCCAAGTCAAAAGCCGAACGTCGAATCGCTTTTCGCTTCAAATTCGAACCCCCCCCCNATTCGAACCACCCCCCCCCCCACCACCACCACCACTCCACCACCCACAACAACCTTTGAATCTTCAAAACGTTTTGAAGGAACAAGAAAACTTAGATATATTATAAATTTACTTGATTTATCTCACTAAATTTGACGTATTTCAACATAATATAACAGTTCTTAGAACAGCTACTTAATGGTATCAGGGTTAAGGTGCTGGACTTCTGTGCTGGGGGTCCGGGGTTCAATCCTCGGTCCCGGCACAGATTTATCTGGTTGCCAGACCCTTTCACCTCTGACAAGATGTGTATTAATCACAACTTGTGAATGTGTGAAATGCCAGGCCTCCACCGTGGTTCGGATTCCACGTTAAACTGTAGGTCCTCCATTTTCATCTCACAATCACCCTACGATTGCACATTAGCATAAGTGCGTATAACCCGAACGGGTAGTAAGAGTATGTAAGTTAAAGGAAAGAGAAAAGAACTGAGATATGTCGAAATTTTCCGCAATGACGATGGGGGACAAAGTGACAAAGTTTCTTGTTAATAACTACAGCATGTCCCTATTACGATAGAATGAAGAGTTATGAACAGTGCTTAGCTGTGAGGCCATTCTAAAATATTAAAAAATGGCCTTTTCAACGCAGCTTTTTTTTAGCCAAATATCATTTAATATTTCATCAATGTTCTGTATTAAGAACTTCTATCAACTCTTTCTTCGCACATTCCTATTATTAGGTAAAATTTGTTTTCGTAAATTTTATTTTTTAACGTCAAATTTTTGTTTTATCTTGGATTTTTTCTCGGAGTTTCAATATAATTTCTCTTGTTAAGGTAGGAGGAAAGGGGACGCAAGAGAACGCCAGTGTTTTCGAACTTTTTATAGCAAAACTTTTTTTTTGGTAAAATAAAAAAATATTGCTCCAGTATAAACATAGAGTTTAATTTTCTTCACACGGTGATATCAACAGTTGTTGAATATCTGTAATGAGCCTAGCAATATTAGATGAGAAACTTTTTAAATGAAGAGAAAAATTAGTCGTTAAATTCCAGGACACCCTTAACAGATATTCAAGAACTGTTTATATCACCATGGGAAGAAAATTAAACTCTATGTTTGTACTAGAGCAATATTTTATTTATTTTACAAAAAAAAATATTTGCTTTAAAAACTGCAAAAATACTGGCCTCTCCTCGCGTCCTCTTTCACCCTACCTTAATACTTATTGCACATGTTTACAATCTCATCACTATAGTCCTTATGAAAACATGAACAATAGATTGGTGAATTGTTTTTATCTTCCTAAATACTCTCTCTTTTTCTCTCTCAAAATATTGACTAAAAATCTATAAATAGGGATTACACCTGCAGGTTGTTTAAACGCTCTGCCGTTGTTGTTNTCTCTCTCGTCTTTTTTTTTTTCCAAACCCTTGTGTCAACGATATGGAATATGATCGGCCGTGGAATCGATGCGGGAAAATGTGCATGTGTTGTGAGGGTAAACACAGGTGCTTGCTTAGCTTACAATGTAGTCGCTTCGAGCATGCGTACTTCATTACCACGTTCAGTTCAACTGGATGGTTGAACTCATCGATTACTGAAATTGACGTGTTCCCTTTTACTAGCTTTGTAATTATTAACACTATCCATTTTAATAATTCTATTCTTATCTTTTTCACCGCGTCTTAATACCCGATTGGTTTAAACGCATACATTAATTACTCTAGGAGCGTATAGACCGGACGGGTAGTAAGACGCTGTGCTAAAAAATATTCACTAGAGGATTAGGGATAAGGAATGTAGATTTTTAGAGAACATTTTACCCAAATTTGCGTGGATGAAAAGTGGGAACCCATTTAGGAAAAATCTCCAGTACATCAGACCAATATTCCCTTTTTTTCAACATCACGTGTTACTTCCCATTCGGATTATATACATGTGTACTGATTACGCTAGTGTTTTAGGAATGAGCAAGGCTAAATTTAAATTAAATGTACCCACATTTGTGACGAGAGGTAAAACCACTCTCAGTACATCCAATCGGGATTTGAACTCTGATATCCCTATCATCGGCAATCCAGTTTATTACGAGGGTGTCGCCTTAGGCCAGGGGTGGTCAACCTTTTTGATATCATGGGCCTGTTTGAAAAATAAGAGCAAAATATTTCAACTTTATATTTCTCAAATAGTAATCAGTTTTTTGTTTATTTTTATGAGCAAAATTGTTTGTTTACTAATTACTTTACAAGCCAGATAAAATCAACTGACGGGTTGGATCGTGAGCACGGGCTGTGGGTGGTCGACCAATGCCTTGGACCATGCGGTCATTGAAGAAAGGTTAGTGAAAGGTTAAATTTGTCAACTTTCCTTTCTTTTTTTCACCGTGAAACTCTTTCAGGTTAAACGCAAACTTTAGAACCAACAGTTCAGGTGTTCTTAATTATATCCAGGAACATTTTATTCAAATATATATAACTCTAATTTACTCAAAGAATTATATATAAACTGTAGTATGAAATTATTTATTCATTGCTAAAATTGATTTATAGAGTCATAAGATTATTGAAATAGGAAATTAATCAAAAGTGAAAATATTTTTTCCTCAAAGATAAAAGGGGATTAAATAAAAGTCATACTATCCATCCAAACCAATAATTTTATTTCACTGTGTTGGACCTTGTTTTCCCTCTCTTCTCTCTTTTTTAGTTGGTACACCTTTGGATTACATCTTGTACCAGAGAAAAAAATAATTAAAACATTTTAACAAAGAAATTATAAGTTTTTAATAATTAAAACAGTAGTTTAAGAAATTACTATCCTTTTGATAGATTCCCAACTAATACGAAAAAAAAAAAA
>CABFWO010002068.1:0-28428 GCA_902155825.1 Timema genevievae | reverse complement strand
CTTCGGTGGCAGCGTGGTCTAACGCGCTACTCTCACAGTAGACTGGACTGCCGATGACGGGGAGATCGAGGTTCGAATATCGGTCGGGTGTACTGAGGTTGGTTTTTCCTAAATGGTTCTCTACTCTCCCTCCAAGCAAATGTGACAACCCTTTCTATTAATTTAACCTTTCTAATCCCTAAAATCACTATCGTAATTAGTACATAATTGTACCCGAACGGCTATTAAGACGTGGTTCTTGAAAAAAAAACTCGAAAAGTGATGAAAATTGACCTCTTACTAATTTTGTATACGTAAAAATCTACAAGAAAATGTATATCTATCTCACGTTTTAACAAAATGTTTATTTTACCAGCTTGATTTCCGGTGACGGACAGGTCAATGTTTGTAACGAAACAAACATTAAATGGAAGTGCAGAATATATAAAATTATTAGTAATTAATTACTCTATAGTATAAATTATCCTATAAATTACAAAACTATTATTATAATCATGTAAGCAGAACATCATCATATAATAACCATCAACTGTTTCAAGCCTGTGGCCAGGTCAGTTTAGTACAATATCTCCATCTTCCTGTATCCTTCCACCATTCTCCCTCCATTAATTTCCTCAGGTCTTCTCCTCCCACTTGAACACTTTTTGTTGTCTGCTGCTCCCAGATCTTTCTTGGCCTCTCGTGCAGTATTTTCCCTACATACTTTATTTCCATAATTTTCTTTTGCATCCTCTCCTCCATTCTCATTACATGACCATACAATCTCATTCTTGCTTCCTCTACTATCTCATGTACTCCCTGTACCCCCACTATTTCCCGGATAACTTTGGATTTTAAATCAATTAAATACAACTTTTAGTATATAGGCCACTGTGGAATATAAAATAACAAATGAAGTTCTAAGAAAAGTGTGTAAAAAGAGAACCATTTTGGATGTGATTCTTCGGTACAAACCAAACTGGATCGGGTACATTTATAGAGAGAACTGTCTTCTGTACGACGACATAGAAAGAAAGGTTGAGGGAGAGAGGAGCTTAAGAAGGAGGAGGTTTAAAATATAAGATGATTTGAAAGAAAGAAGAACATTCTAGGAGCTGAAGGAGGAGACAGAGGACAGAGCGCACTGGCGGTATAGGTTCACTGACAAAAGGAGTAGACTTGCTTCCGATATCCCATCTCCATTCGTTTAAATCATTTCATAGGTCTTCTTCTATTCTTCTTGCTCATATTTCGTTGTCTATGCCTTCTCTCCAACTCATTCTTGGTCTACCTCTCTTTATTCTTCCCACTAGATTCTAGTTTGGTACTTGTTTTGGTAACCTTTCATTGGTCATTCTTTGAATGTGTCCATACCATATAAGTTGCTCGGTTATTATAATAGTATATTATTGTGTACGTTACGCCCATTATTTCTCATATTCTAGGGCTTCCCTTGGCTCGTCTTCAGAAATACATTTATGTATTGTTTGACGCATTAAAGGAATTTTTCTTTCAAAGGCCAAACTTCAGAGTTGTAATTGATTAATTTATTATACTTTTAGCTAGTGTGTTGTAGATAATTTTCTTGTTGTTCTTAGATATGTTTTCGTCACACAATATACTATTCATTAGCGAAATGGCCTTCTAAATTGTGTGTTTCTTTTATAACCTCTTCGAATTTTCCATATTTTGTAGCACGTTAGTATATATCGGATAAAACGGAATTGCGGATAATCGGGAATCTACTGTATTCTACATGAATGATTAAAAAAAAAAGTTGAATAATTAAGAAGAAATAGCCAAACCAATTTTAGTTTCCAGCATCTGTCTCGACACAACCGGACCCTAGTTAAGTTTTATTTATGATTACGTCAGGCTCTTTTGTTTTCCCTGCGTGACACCACTTTGAGCGTTCTGATTGAGTGAACCTGAAGGTGTAGCAGTGTTTTGTTCACGGTTTTGTTACGCGAACAGTTTGTCAAACAGTGGGCCAGAGATCGCATCAGGACCGTAACGAGTTCCGTGCGTGAGGCAATTGTTTTCGATTCTTTAGTTCACCCCCCCTTCTGTTGTTCAATATGCCATATTCACCCGTTTTCTAAACACGTCTGATTGGCTGTCAAGGGTTCATTGAAAGGGACAGTTAGTAGAGTATAATTTGTATGGGTAAGGTGCATTATTTGAGTAAAATTTGATCTTCTCTGAAAATTTTTGGTGGTTTTTTAATCCGTGCTACATGTCTTGCTATAATAGGATTTTGGTAGAAAGAAACCTTAGAAAATATAAACGTTTTCTTGCGCTCAAAATTAAGAACATTTTATCATATATATAAATACATTTTTAGTACCGCGTCTTACTACCCATTCGTGTTATATGATTATGTACTAATTACGCTAATGGTTTAGAAATGAGGAAGGTTATATTTAGAGTAAGTGTACCCGTATTTGCGTGTAGCAACACTGTACAACTATTTTTGAAAGACCATCTTCATTACACCTGACCGAGATTCTAATCTCAATCACCCTGTCGTTGGCGGCCTAGCTACTGCGAGAATAGCGCCTTAGACCACGCGGCCATCGAAAGTTTATTTTATTATATTGTTAGTCTTATTTTCTAGGTATTGACACAATATATTGAAAGTTACCGAAGAAGGTCAAATGATTTGACATAATAATACGTGGAGTTAAATCTAGTAGCTGGACGTTTTCCTAAATGGTTTTCCACTCTCTCCACGCAAATGAGGGAACACTTTCTCTAAGTTCAACCATCCTCATTCCTAACATATTAGCATACCTAGTACATATGCGTATAGCTCGAGTAGTAAAACGTGGGGATAAAAAAGAAAAGCTTTGATCTTTCACATATGAATTTTCCACAATATTTTCACAATATGTACCTTAAAAAAACATCGTTGAATAATAGCAGTAGCTGTGTGTGTGTGGCCGGGGCCAGCTGACCCAAGGTCATGCCCTGTGACCACCATATCTCACCTGTTCCGTCCCTAGCTTCCAGCTGCGCGCGCACAATTGTACCGCAGCCAGTCTCACTGACAGCCCCTGACGTGTGGGACAGTGTGCGCACTAGAGACACCTGTCGTCAAAACCACAATTAGCAGCGAATAAACAAAAGAGTGGACTCAACCTAATGGTGGTCGGTTTGTCGACCTTTTTGCGTTGTGCCGTTGGAGATGATCTTTACAAGTCCGGGTTTGAACACTGATGAGGCCTTATTAGACCCAAGGGCACTGTCTCAAGTGTGATTTTTTTTTATCACGAACAACTTAACGTTCACAATATATTTCATAGTACACAAGTTTGGCGTTTACTGGAATTAAAAAAAACTATTGAATATTTCCCTACATACATACTGTATTATGTAATATGTAACACATATATATATGGAACAGACAATAGTTTATATATTTAAAACTATTATATATAATATAAATTGAAATAAACAATAGTATATAATTATTACATATATATTTATGTATATATATATATTATGCCTGGTCTTAAAAACATAGCTTAAAGTTAAAATTTTCCATTCTGAAAAGTCTAAAAATCCCCAAATTTTGTTGTTGATTATTCATTAAGACCTAAATGCCAGAGAAACAAAAAGTAGCCTGTATAGTTTCGTAGAATGAATGGATCTTTGTGAATCAAATGATGAAAGTCAATAGAGGTAGGTATTATAACACAGATTGTATTGAAATCTGTATTTTCCTTTTCCCTGGTTTGTTCTCCTGTTGTCGGACAGCTCCATCCAATACGCGTTTCGGTGGCCCCACGTTTTAATGCACTACTCTCTTGCTAGACTAGACTGACGATGACGGGGGGGATCGAGGTTCGAATCTTGGTCGGGTGTACTGAGATTTTTATCCAAAATTTTTTTTATACTCTCCCTCCACGCAAATATGAGCACACTTCCTCTAAATATAGTCTTCCTAATCCCAAAAATGCATTAACGTAATTAGTATATAAGCATGTAAAACGAATGGGTAGTAAGACGCGGCGCTAAAAAACAACCAACAACTCCATCCAGTAACTTGGTTTCTGGCGTTTAGGTATTTCCTTTAGACTATTCTAGCACCTTAACTTAAACGTGACGATCACTTAACGTAAGAATTGTCATTAGGGGAGAATCTTGACCCTACGTAACGTTGAGAGAAGTGTATTATGGGCCATTGTCCATCTCGACGTGCTTAAATTATGTGGATATAATAGCTTAGTAAATTAAGGTGGGTATATCGAGAAAAAGTTTATGCAGTTTTTATAGCAAAACTTTTGTTGGCCAAAATAAATCAAACAATTCTCCAGTAGAAACATAGTTTGATTTTTTTAACATAGTGATATCAACAATTCTTGAATACCTGTTAAGGGTGACCTGGAATTTAATGACAACTTTTTTTCTCTTCATTTAAAAAAAGTTTCTTATCTAATGCCGCTAAGTTCATGACGGGTATTTAACAACTGTTGATATCACCATGTGAAGAAAATTAAACTATGTTTCTACTGGAGAATTGTTTTATTTACTACGGCCAAACAAATGTTTTGATACAAAAGCTGCAAAAACACTGACCTGTGCCCCCTAAACCCTCACCTTGAGGCACACATGATTTAGGAATCTGGAGTGTTTCACCCTTAGTGGAGAATCATTCTCTCTTTCACCAATGGCCAGAAAAAGATAGCTCTTCGTTTCAAATTTGTATATCTAAGCATTGTTTTCTTTCTAGAATATAGTTGTAGTCGATGAAAGGGCTAAGCCCTTCCTTAACAGGGGGTAAAAGGGGTGGTGGGTGAACAATGTTCGCCCAATGTTGTTTCAGTTGTTGGCTGCCCACTACACTAACATTAGTGCTGGGAATTGGGTCTAATCGAGGGATTTAGCCCCAGGGCACACTTCAGCGTGTAAAATGGGCTTATGGAACAGTTATACGTTTATTATTTTTATTAAAATAATATAAATCCTTGACTTACATGGATTCGAGTTACGCGGATTCGTAGATAAGTGATTGTAATACTTCGACTTACGACTAGCGTCATATTATATCAAAACGTCATTTCAAGCATAATAGATGGTGTTCCTAGTCCGTGTCCATTTTGTTTGTTTCTATAAGAAACTGTTTTAACTTTAATTATCCTTTGAGACGAATATACCAGTACGTATAGAAAAATGTATCATATTTAAGCAGCATTCTACTTACGTGGTTTTTTACTTTCGCGAAAACCTTAGGAACGAATTACCCGTATGATTAAGTCAAGACCCATTTTTGTGGCCAAATATTATAAAACATTTTTAGAAACTATATTAAATTTTTTAACCCTTGCTGGTGGTTACATGGCTTAAGGTGTTATGTGTGCAATTTGCTATATTTATGGTGATAGGGAGGTCAAGGTTTGAACCTTGGCTGAGTGTACTTGGGTTGGTTTTTCTAATATGTGATTTAACATTGGGTTTTTTACCCACTTCGGTCATCGCGTGGTCTAACGCGCTACTCTCGCAGTAGACTAGGATGCCGATGACGGGGTAGTTGAGGTTCGAATCTAGGTCGGCTGTACTGCGGGTAATTTTTCCAAAATAGTTTTCCACTCTCCCTCCACGCACATTTTGGTACGAAATTTACTAACATTCTTACGTTGTATCCATTAAAATTACAAATCCAAGCCACGTAGTCAATTGAACAAAGGTTTGATGCCAAATCCAAGTTATAATAATATAGCCAATAAGCTATACTGCAAATTTTTTATGCTGGTAGCTCGCGAAACAATTTAATCGAGTTTGGTGACCCTTGCTTTAGATAATTTCGATCTCTCAAGCTTAGCTATTCAGATACAATACCGTATTAAAATACTAACATTAAAACAAAACAAAATTAAAATATAATTGTTTTCGGATGAAAAAAAATATCGTATTTAAATCTTTTTAAAAAAAAAATATTACTCTACATTAAAATTATACGGTTGAACAAATATAATATATGAATTCTACTTCCACCATTCAATTATTTTTATCCTTTTTTTTTATTTATTTCTCGAGCGCGTGCATATTAACCCCCAACCCCCCAGTTTCCACGCTCCGTTGCTTCCCTTGAATGCCACCCCTAGCATTCTGCGGCCACCTAGCTCCCCTTCAAAACGATGGGGTTATGGTTCATGCCCTCCACAGACAGACAAGTATTGTTTGAAATCTTCTCTGGCATACAAAGAGAATTAAAAACAGCCGCAAACAGCTCACATCACCTTACACAAAACACGAGAGAGCGAGAGAGAAAGAGTGAGGGAGACAGAAGGTGCAGATGTGTGGTTCTGCTGATCAAGAGAACAGGTTACGTACGGTTCGTTGGTAGTGTATCATTACACAGTGGGTGGATTTTTTAGGTGAAAGCGGAGGAAAACAAAACTTATAATAAAATTTGTTGTGTCAAAAACTAGAAAAAAGGTTAAAAGTTTTATATAAATAGATTTAACCCACTTCGATAGCTACATGGTCTAATTAAGTCGTCATTCTCGCAATAAACTAGACTGCAGATGACGGGGAGATTTGAGTTCGAATCCCGGTCAAGTGTACTGAACATTAATTTTTCCTAAATTACTGTACACTCTCCCTCCACGCAAATGGAGGTACTGTATAGTTTTTGAATGTTTATTATGAGCATCACGAAATTTTAATGGGACTTTTTTCTATTAAATTTAAAAAGCTTTTGTTCAAGTGTCTAGACGCCCATGCCAAATATTCAAGAACAGTTGATATTACTATTTCCTACTTTATGGCATTAGGAGCTCGAAAGTTCATTGTCACACTTACAAAAAAAAAGTACGTCACCTATTCCTATCTTGATATGGTTATATCCAGTCCTCCCCATTACACCCTATCCCTATTTTGAGCTAGTTATATCCTAGTACACCCCATTACACCCTATCCCTATCTTGAGCTAGTTCTATCCAGTCCCTCCCATTACACCCTATCCCTATCTTGAGCTAGTTGTATCCAATCCACCTCACTACACCCTATCCCTATCTTGAGCTAGTTGTATCCAATCCACCTCATTACTCCCTATCCCTATCTTGAGATAGTTCTATCCAGTCCACCTCATTAACCCTATCCCTATCTTGAGCTAGTTATATCCCGTCAATACCTTGAGATTAATATGCGTAACAAATCAAACTGAACATAGTTACTTAATCAACATTATTATTTTGGTAAAAATAAAAGTTATAAAAACTATAAAATATGAACCTTAACTCGCGTTCCCTTCTAACCCAATCTTAGGCTTTCGTCTGGGTTCGAACTAGACCACCCGATAATTGGACGCGAAATTATTTTTTTCCCAGACCGAGGCACGTCGGTGACCGATATGGCAACCCATTTGCGATTACCGTCACGTCGCTCTTGTTCCTTCAAGTACCCGGCCCCTCGCTGAGGAACTAACGCGCTGAATGACATAAGTGTTCTTCCTCCCCGTCCACGCCTGGCAATCACTTGCATTTTAACCTCAAACAACACTCGACTACAACGCCCCATCAGCGGCACTTAAATCGTTACAACGAGTAGGAAGGGGGAGGTGGAGGGAGGGGTGAGGGCCAGGAGATGGTGAAGAGGGGTTGAAGATCTTCCCAAGTCAATTAGCTCCGCAAGTCCAACGACGAGTCAGTCGGGTAGCGAAAAGCTCCAGCCGTCCCGGCGTCGCAGTGGTTTCATTTTTGGCAGAAAGAAGCGTTTCAAACTCGAGAGGGGAAACATTATTGAAGATGGGATTTTAATTAATTCGTAACTTTTTTTTAATCATCTTCGTGCGAGGTGTGGTTATGGAATGTGGAAGAGGACTATTTGAAAAGTTTTCCGACCTGTTTATAAACAATCCGGCCTTATGGCTAGAGACGACGATGACGTGTTGAATCCGCATATGAGCCAGTACGCCTGCGCCAAATGGTATGCAGAGTTCTACACGAGACCGGATGGTAAGTTTGTGGTACTTTTTGTTTTTTTAGTTCTAGGTATTTTACTGTGCACTTAAAAAAAATAGTGTCATCCTAAATACAAATATTAGATCTTGTAGATTTATTTTTCACTAAAGTCAAAAAGTCCTATTGGTTGATTTCTTTGCCCAATACAAAAATAGACTAGATTATTGATGACAGGGATATCGGGTTTTCGAATCCCAGTTGGTGTTGAGAGTGAGTGGATTTTCCTAAACGGTTTTCAACCCTCCCTCCCATGAAAATTTTGGTACTCTTTCTTTAAATTAAGACTTCCTCATCCCTAACACATAAGCACAATTAGTACGTCTGCGTATAGCCCGAATGGGTTGTGAGTGAGGCGTGGTGCTAATACGCGCGCGCGCGCACACACACACACACACACACACTCTGTATCGTAACATGTGAGACCCACTTCAGTGGTGGATAGGAAACATAGCAAACATTTTAAAAAAAGTTCACATAACTATGTGTCCCATTTGACCTTGTTTCCGGGGTACAGCCAAGCAATTCCACTAAATTGTTGTATACCGTACTCACTATCTCTCGACCTGTTGATTAAGTATGTTCTATGGGTTGTTTCTGGTTATTACAAACATATGGTATTGTTGAAAGGGTGCGGCATTCTACGATACGTCGACTGGATACTTGCATTTAAGCCGTAGATGGCCATTTTGAGCACTTACTAAAATGTTATGCAGTTCCACATTATTGGAGTACAAGCATCACTATAACTAGTTAACAAGGTCAAATGGGACATATATTCATATGAACATCTTGAATTTTGTTGTTGTGTCTTCTATCCGCCGCTAAAGTGGGCTCCACTGTTGCAGCCTGTACACACATAAATCTACTGTAGCATATTTATTGTACATATAGTAATTATTCTATAAATATATTTTATTTCATGAATAACAAAAGATAGTAGTTTTTTGCTGTTAATATTCTAGCATATACAAGGACGCACCTAATTTTCCATATATGGATAAATGAGGGGAAAGAGGGGTAAAGTTAATGCACACCTTAGTATTAAATTGATACTCACTTGTCACTACTTATTTAACATAAACAGAGCCTAATATAACATTAATCATGACATACTTAGCATCATTATCGAAATAAGTTATTTAATTCCAATGCAAGATTTTCACCGAACCCCAGATTCAAATAGGGACACTTTTCCCGATAATCTGTTAGTTTTTTGTAGAAGGCATAGGCACAGTTCTACTTATAAGTGTGATGTTCATTCTGTGTTAAATAATTAGCCATTAATTTAAGTGAACATTGACTACACTACTTTATTCTTTTATGAACCTGTTAAGATAATTTCATAAACTTTGATCTTGTCTAATACATATCTATATGTATGACTCAGCCACGTGTTTAATCATGTTTGAGACATACGGTTTCTCAAGTACAGTCCGTTTTTCATAGGATGGACAGTTAAAATAAATATTACGGTACACCGCACAAACTTTATCACTCTTTAATCTTAAAATAGAGATATTTAATAAAAATTCGTAAAAATTTATATACTGAATAATAATACTGTTGCAGAAACATTCCACCAAAAAGTATAAATGTAATTATATACACTGTTACAGAAACATCGAGAAAAGAGAAAGAGCTATGTCCACCAAAGGGCATAGCAATCCATTTCATATTTCTAAGTATTCCATAAAGAAAATATATGTATGCTTATAGCTCAAAAACTATTGGTTTTATATAAAATATATTCCAGAGTAAAATATTTTTAATTTGAACAGTACTACAACTTTACAGTGAAAAGTTATTTCATAGCTCAAATAGTTGCGAATATATGATCAAAATTGGAAATTTCTGCTTATGTAAACTGCCCTTAAATTCATTTTAATGGGGAAACTAGGATTGTGATTTCGTTTGTAATATTTAAAAATTCCTAAATACAAAATCTAATCAAAATTGTTTGAGCGGATTTGGTGAGTCGATTTTATCGCTTTTTACCTTTCAGTGAACTACCCTTAATTTTAGGGTAAGGTTCAGTTTGTGGTTTTGGTTCTAGTCCAAGATACAGACAGACAGACAGACAGACAGGCGACGGCATCGCTAAAACCACTCTCTCGGTTTCAGAGGATCATGAAACGTGTACATTTATCAAAATCTCGATTTCGATTTTTTTATGGTCACAATACTTCTCTCTCCGAGGGGTTGAGACAAAGTAAGAATACGAACTGATTTTTTTTGTGGTCAATAACATTTCACTAAATTAGTAGTGTTATTTTAAAGGTAATGATAATATCTAGCATTAGTGACAGCTGCAGATAACATGACTTGACGTATGAATATATGCAAATATATCTAGTAACTTTTCTAGTTGAAATTGAAGTGTGTGTTTTAAGGTTATATAGAAAGGTAAAACAATATTTACACTTTGCAGGAGTTTGTTTATAAATGAAGCAAGATCAATCTAGTTATAAGAGCATACAATGCAGGTGTGAAATAACTTATTATTTAATAATAAACTATCCAAGCAAACTACTCCATTAAATTTTATATTGAAGAGGACTTTCCCTTAAAGCCCAACTATTGAGAAAATCGTGTGTCTTCGTCCCCATGAACCCCCCTCCAACACTAACCCCTTCCCCTTCTCCAGACACGCCCATTAATAATGAGCACATAGCACATAGCACACAAAGTAAAAAAAAAAAGTTATGTGATCGTGCAAATATAATATAGTTATCTAAATTTTAACTAATGTGTAAGCTTTATTTAATGTGTTCCTAATTTAAAATGGTATGTTTATTGGTTAGGAATTTATTATTATTAGGATAGTATGTATTTAAAAAAATTTTAGTGTTTTTTGTCCAGGATTTTTCGTTTTATATGAAAATTACATAAAAAAAACTTTTCTAGCTGTCAAATAAGGTTATCTATATCAATATTAGATTTCACGCTATCGACTGCACTTACTTTTATAACTGTCAGGTAAAGCTATTCATATGAACATTAGACTGCACTAGCTTTTATAACTGTCAGATAAAGCTATTAATATGAACATTAGACTGCACTAGTTTTTATAACTGTCAGGTAAAGCTATTCATATGAACATTAGACTGCACTAGCTTTTATAACTGTCAGATAAAGCTATTCATATGAATATTTGATTGTAGCAACCTTTCTATCTGTCAGCTAAGTTATTCCTAGTAAAATTGGACTGTAATAACTTTTTTAGCTGCAGATAAGGTTATTTCTTTGAAAATTGCAGTGTGCTATAAAACACACTAATGCAAAGTGCTTTGATTTGTTTTCAGATGTGTACTGCGCAGCGGTATGGGACACTGTGCTGTGTTGGCCCCCCACCTTAGCAGGGTCCACAGTGTCCCAGAGGTGTCCCAGGAACAAAGGGATCGATTACACCAGTAAGAACGAAACATTTTCTATAATTATTCGTAAACTAAAAATGTTTATACTTTGAAATAAATAACTAAACTAGCTGACTCTTGGAGATAGGATGAGTCGAGTAATGTTTTTATAGAAATGTACCGGAATTCACTTGGATAGAGTACCCATGAACACTCCCTCAATATACAGTAGAACACTGACTATTAGGACTAATTAAAACCGTATTGTTGAGATTCCGGATAAATGATCTAATAGAAAACAAGATAACTCTACACTAAAAGATTGAGAATATAGTACTAAAAATGCATATAGCTTGTGTACTAATATATACTTACACACCATACAACTAATTACAGATGTACAGTTGAGTCTATATTTATTTATCTTACAACACAACATAAAAATAAATCTTCGTAATTTTTAAAAACAGTTACTTATCATACATAAAACTATGAAAAGTGAGGAAAAAGTAATGGAAAAATGACACATGGTCATGTAAATTGAACCAGAGACCTTTGGCTTACTAAGCCAATGCTCTGACCACTGAGCTATCCAGGAGCCGTCCCGTGTCTAGGGTCATCTTTAACTCATATTTTAGTGCTGTAGGGACGTGCGGAAAAGATTCCGGGTTCGATTCCTGTGTCCAGGGGTCATTTTTCAATTTAAAACAAAATATACACGCTTAAGCACTAATTACGCTAAAGGGTTAGGAATTGGGGAGGTTGAATTAAGAGGAAGTGAATCTACATTTGCGTGACCCGCCTCGGTGGCGTAGTTGACTAACGCGCCAGTCGTGTTGAGCCAGACCACCGAGGACGGGGAGATCGAGGTTCGAATCTAGGTCGAGTGAACTGGGGGTGGTTTTTCCTAAATGGTTTTCCACTCTCCCTCCACGCAAATGCGGGTTCACCTCCTTTAAATTCAACCTTCCCAATTTCTAATCCATTAGTGTAATTAGTACTTAAGCGTATAACCCGAACGGGTAGTAAGACGCGGTGCTAAATAATACATTTGCGTGGAGGGAGAGAGGAAAACCATTTAGAAACCCCCCCAGCTCACCCGACCGAGATTCAAACCTCAATATCCCCGTCCTCAGCAGTCTAGCTCATCACGACTAGCGCGTTAGCTAATTACGCCACCGAGGCGGGTTGCGCATATAATAGTTACCGATGCAATTTTGAGGTCCTTCACCAAAAGGAAGATATTGTCATTGATCTTTTCACTTAATCTTCCCGGGTCAGATCTCTCAGGCTCCCAGTGCCCGTATTTTGATGACATGCCATTTTTTATTTATTTTTTTTGTACATCACAGACAATGCTCATGTGTACATAAATTCTGTTTATAATGAAATGTTGTAAAAATGTATATTTTATAGGTCATTATTTTTCATTTTGGAATTTCAGGTCAAATTTTCTTGGTTTGCCTCATTTTTAGATATTTTTAAGTCATTTGAATAAGAATATTTTTTAAAATATTATTGATATTTTATAAATGCATGATGACTCAAACATAATGTTCCCAACACACAGCTGTTGGAAAGAGAAGATAATTAACTTTGTATCCTCTTTACTTGTCTGGTTGTAAAATACACATTCTTGGTGAGACTGCAACTAGGCTGGAGAGGGTTGCGTTGGTAGGGGGCAGCAGATTTTATAAAATTATTGTTATATTCAGCAGGATTTAAGGGTTTAGACGTCTTATTGCTGGGGTATTTTTAGTTTCTATTTGTAAAGTGCGTGTTTAGTTTAGTCATGTGCATTTATTACGAGTTTTATATAGTTTAAGGTTTTTTTTTAGTTTGAAGTAATTTTTTAGAATATTTTAGCTCATTTTATAGGTAACTTTTTGATACATTTTTTTAAATCGTCAAATTTCGTCCCCTGGCTATAACTATCCTTTGAAACATACACACATGTCTAAAATGCATTGTATTTAATCACTATTCAACTTACACGGTTTTTCAACTTGCGCGGAATCCTTCGGATCGAACTTAGCCTCGTAGTTTGAGGACGTGATGTATTGTGAACAGCGAGGGCAGCCCCTGATGTATGTTTGTTACAGAGTTTGCTTACAAGACCTGCTCTTGGGAAGGTGTCTGGGAGGGGAAGGTGACGACCGAACACAGCAGCCCTTGGGGATGGACCAACTACACTACCTGTCTAAAACCCGACATGCTCCGAGCCATCAAGAAACTGTACGCCAAGGTCGTGCAGATCAACGAGGTGAGGCCAAGCACGTAGGGAGGAACGCTGCGAGGGGTAAAAACCTAGTTAGGGTGGTGAACCTCCCAGTAGGAGGACCTCAAGTGCCACCGTTACTGAGAATACCTTAAATTTCAAGGTATAGTTTTTTTTAGTGCCGCGCTTTACTACCCGTTCGGTTTACGTCTTCAAGATAATCGATTCGCTATTTATTCGGAAAAGACGATTAAAAATGCTATTGCTGAAAAAATATTATATGCAGATGGTCAAGATTTAACTTTTGATTCACGATCCCAAATCAGCCTCTACATCCCCGTGGCAAATTTCATCTTTTGGGCAAATGCATCCAATGTGTGTGTGTGTGTGTGTGTGTGTGTGTGTTTGTATGAGAGAGAGAGAGAGAGAGAATGAGAGAGGGAGGGAGAGAGAAAGAGACAAGCTCTTAATCTTTGATTATGGCATGCATATTTTAAGCTTGAAATATAAAGGTAAATAATTGCGTATGGATATTTGGTAAGTTTGACATCGTTTGTCTGCATGATATTGTACGGTATGTGTTCTTCAGGATAGATAAACTGTGCCTTCCATTGGTTTTACCATTTAAGAAGGAGTATACAATGACCCTATTCATGATTCCGGTCATCTTCTACCATTCACGGTGGTAACAATATTCACAGCGGTATGATTGACCTATCTGTTTCAGGACAGAGAAGCTGTATCGTCTATTGGCTGGACCCTGGAGAAGGTGGCTCTCAGTGTATCTTTGGTAGCCCTAGTTATTGCTTTGGTCATCTTCCAGAAGTCACGGTAAATACTACATGTACCAACTATTTTGCTAAGTCTCTACTTTATAAGACAACACTAGGAGGAGCAGAGGCGTCGCACGAAATGTATCTATATAGGTCATTCATCTGTTACAAGCATCGTCTTCCTGATCCCCTTCAACGTATTACTTTGCCTTCTATGACATCACTCGGCAAGCCCAGAGGCGTCGCACGAAATATATGGGAGGAGCGGGGGGGGAGTGAGACAGTGAATTCCTCAACTCCAGGCTTTCTGAAATTAGGAAAATTCCCTAGTGACTAGGGATAATACAAAGGAAACGTTAAGAATATTCGGTGGTTTGGGGGAGATGGGGTACCCCCCCAGTTAACAGGAAGGTCAGGGGGGGCTTTCCCATAGACAAATGGTAAAATTTGAAGCAATAATTGGGCTTTGAATCGTCGTTTTAAGTAACTGTATTTTTTAAGTTTTTTTAACCACCGCGTCTTACTACCCATTCGGGTTACACGCCTACGTACTAATTACATTAATGGTTTAGGAATTATGAAGGTTTTATAGTAAGTGCACCCGCATTTGCATGGAAGGAGAGTGGAAAACCATGTAGGAAAACCACCCTCAGTGCACTCGATCGGAATCGAACTCCGAGCTCCCCGTCTTCGGCAATCTAGTCCGCGAGAGTAGCGCGTTAGACCACGTGGCCACCGAAGCTGGTCTAAAGTTATTTGTTAGCTATGGATTTTTCAAGTTACAAGTGTTATTTGTTTTGACATTCACTATTATTGCGTGTAGGAAAACTTACAAGTTTCGGCTCGTAAAAACTCCAGGCTTTATCAAGTGATCAACTTAAAATATTACCTAACTTTCTTAAGACTACTATTGTCTAGTAGTAGAAATAGTAGCCTTGACACTTGTAGGAAGTGACGTCAATACTAGCCTACTTGATTAACTAATATTTATATACAATCTACTACAGAAGGTATCTCCTTTCAGTGTTTAATGAGCTATAAATTGGGAAATTTTGAAGAGTAGGGATTAACAGTTGAGAAATTTGCGATGAAAAACTTTCAGAATCGATAGTTCTGTGGTGCAAAGTAATTCTAAAATTTACCAAATCAAGATCTCGACTATCCACAAAATTCCCAACTTTCAAGATTTTTCCCAATATTGCGACAGCGCGACGCCCCTGATAAGAGCCGACGCTAACTGGATGAGGGGATTGTCAACACATCTCTTTAGTGTGTATGTGTAGATCAAGGTCCGCTACCTTAGGTTTTGCTTATTTCAAGTGTTTCTTGTTGTAGGTACACACAATTCAAGACAACCTAGAATATGGTACTTATAGATAAACTATCAGTAATTAATAATAATCACAACTATAATTTTTTCCCTCATCTAGAAGAGTGTTTCCCAAATGTTTGTCAGTCACGTACCCCTTTTGGAGCCATGGCCTAGCCGGTGTACTCCTTCCAGATTTTTGTAAAATTTAAAAATAAATTCTTGGGAAGTTTAAATAGTTCTAAATTTTTAAAAATTAATGTCTTACTAGTAAGATAAACAAAGCCGTGTTAGAGGAAAGAAGGACATATAAAAGGCCATCGGATCACGTCAATATCTGCGATAGTTACCAAAAATTATTTTATAACTATTTAAACTCAATGATGTGTCAAGTACTTCTGACGTATCCATGTGGTTATCGAATCGCAATTTATAAAATGTTGATTTAAAAAAAATTCTTAAGTCATATTTGAACTAAATTGGTTTTTTATTAAGTTAAACAATTTTATAGAATATTTACTAACAATATTATTTCCATTCAACTTTATATTTATAAATTACACTCAAACCCAGTACCTTTGACTTCGTTTTGATCTGGCACGCTCAGCCAAAAGTCCAGGCTTTAATTCCCATGTTCAAACTCATTTTTCAATACATCTTTTTTAAACGCTTATGTGTCCTTAAAAGTTGTTGATTCCAATGTATTGTAGATGTATTTCAAAAGTAAACATGATTGTATACATTTGATGCCCTCACGTTTCGATTTATTTTATTGGAAACACATCTACAAAAGATTATCTATAGTCCGATTTTCATTTGACATATCTTATCTGACAACTAGAGAAGCAACTTTATATACAATCACGTGATATGCAGCTGTCACTTTTGATTGATATTAATTATCAAATTGAGTTTGGAACTGTGGAAGAAATTGATTAAATGCTACATTTGAAGCAGAAATTTGGATTCTCAGGAACTTGGGAAAATAAATATTTGGAGTGTTTTGAAATGTGGTGATGGAGAAGACTTGAGGGATCAGGTGGACATACTGGGTGACAAATGAAGTTCTAAGAAGAGTGGGTGGGAGAGAATCATTTTGGGTGTGATTCTTCAGCACAAAGCAAATTGATTGGGGTACATCCTTAGGAGAGACTGTCTTCTGCATGACGTCATAGAAAGCAAGTTTGAGGGGAGGAGGAACATTCAGATATTTAATGACCTGAAGGAAATAAGAATACTCTGGTAGATAAAGTAGACACAGGACAGGGCACATTGGTGGTCTAAGTTCACTGACAAAAGGAACGGACCTGTCTTAAAACAGAACACCTAATAATAACAAATTATAGTAACCATACAGTCAAATTAAATAAAGGGTGACAACAACAGAAAAAGTTTAATTCTTTTTAAAGATCCTTTATATGAAAATTGGACTGTAACCTGTCGGTCACACGGTGCCGTATTTTTTTCAGATCTTTGCGTAGCAGAATGACCCGCTTGCACAAGAACCTGTTCTCAGCCATGTTGGCCCAAGTGTTGCTGAGATTGCTTATATACGCCGACAGGGACCTTAACGTTGGGGACATGGATCAGAATCCTTCTCCGCTGAGGCTCAAAAACACGGTGAGTATATTAGAACACATTCTACAAAGCCTAGGGCGCACTTTGCAAGCAAATGATGTTGCTCTTGTTTCCGAAATGTTTTTAGAAAACTGTTTGTAGGTTATGTTTGCAAACATTCCCCACGTTACCTTTGCGTTTCCCAAAGAATAAACAACGTCGTCCATTTAAAATGGGTTATAATAAACAAAGTTTGCTAGTCTGGGACGTTGTTTGCAAACATGGTCGACAGCAAGAAACTATGGATCAGTCTGATTCTACTGTGCACATCTGTTTATGATTTGTTTTTATTTACATTCCAGTTTGTCGTGTCGTGGATAACTGGAAAAAACTCTTTGAGTTGATAGGACTATTTCACCCCATTACACACTGTAGTGGGCTGTCACACCTGAAGACTACAGACATCGCGTCCAAAAGGGATGTTTTAAATTAAACCGGCGAAAATTTCAGTTAGTGCTAATTAAGTTGATAAAAAAAGTTAAAGGCCCTTCGTGAGCAGTTTCTTGGAGGGCATTGTAATTAATTTCAACCGAAAAAAAAAATGGATGCGAACCGATATTTGTTTAACTGTTTGAAAACAATGTGACAACAATTTATTTTACATGTTTGCAAAATTGTTTCCCTATGTTTGTAGGCGGCAGGAAACATTTTAGAAATATCAAGAAACAGTTTCCGAGCAAATTTTGCAAACAATGTTGCCAAATACGGACTAGGTACTCCAAAACGTTATGTGACGTAACTTGAGTTAAATCTCTCCCTTTAAGAAACAGTAGCGTTTCAGTATGGTAAGATAACACTAAATAACACCGCCACGTCTCTAGTCTGACACCTTATATAAGTCAAAGTATTTTCAAAGTGTAATCCACTTGCCGTGTATAGGTCCGGCAACCAGTTTCTAGGGAAGAAACACCTCTCTCTAGTCTCCCTTCGCCTGTCATGGCTGTGTCCTTTGAGCGTAGCCACGCGCGTGAACGCGCGCAGCGAGCGATTTAAGTGAATAAAAGATTGATATGGTAACATTGCGCTTGATGCCTAGCTCAAAGTGTTTTTGATTTCAGCCAATTCTGTGCGAGGCTTCATATGTCCTCATGGAGTATGCCCGGACAGCAATGTTCGTGTGGATGCTGATTGAAGCCTTATTCATCCACGAATTGGTTATAGGTAAATTACACAAAATTATGTTTTACATAGTTTCAGTTTATAAATATAAATATCGCCCCCAGGATTGAATAATTTTTTAGTATAAGACTTATAAGACTAAAAGCGTGGTATATAAGAACGATGTTAAGGACTATTTGATTGTTATTGTAGTTTTATTGCTTATAACTAATTAAGGGTACACGATCAACTTAACGTTCACGTAATGTAACGCTCACTTAACGTAAAGAAACTAGTGTGTGATCAAGATGCACCTAAATTAACGTAACAACTTGAGCAAAACATAGCCTATGAATTTTGACTGTTTAGAAACAAATTGTTCACTAAAATGAAACCCAAGCATTTAGGTCTAATTAGGCTATAAGTACTTGTAATATAGGCTTTACTGGATGTATAGAATAAAGTGCAACAAGAGGCCACGACATTTTAGAGTTCGCGAGACGCGGACAAACTAATTATTTCAAATAAATCGTCTGCATACCATAAATAAACAAATGAAGTACTAAATGGCCCGGTTGACGTCACTCGTAACATTATTGACTAGCTATAACACGTGGTAGCTTCAATCAACGTTCACTTAACGTGAAAGTTCTCCATAGGACATCTCTAACGTTAGGTGAACGTTAAGTTAATTGCATCATGATTGGTTCAAGTTAAAAACACGAGTATGAACTTTATTTTACGTTACGTTACTTTACTTTACGTAAACGCCAAGTTTATCGTTAACCCGGTATTGAGGTGAGGTGACGCGAGAAAAGGCCAGTGTTTTTTATAGCAAAACATTTTTTTAACAAAATAAATAAAATATTATTTAATTATCTTCAAATGGTGATACCAACACTTGTTGAAATTGTCATAAAATTCCAGGACAACCTTGACTGATATTCAACAACAGGTTGAGGCTACGATGTGAAGAAAATTAAACTATATTTCTGGAGAATTATTTGATTTCTTTTGACCAAAAAAAGTGTTTATATAAAACTGCAGAAATATTGGTCTCGAGTCGTGTTCCCGACATTCCCACCTCAAGAGATCAGCTCATCTCACGGATAGCTCCAAGCTCAAAATTCAGATAGGCAACACAACTTGAATCAGAGATCGCAATGTGATTTGGTTTTATGTATTATAGTTTAAAAGTTTAAGGATAAAACAGTGAACTTGCAACCAATGAAACCATTTCAGCATATTTAAAAAAATTATAGTAAAATTAAGAAATAATTATTTTGAAATGTCGGTGGAAGAATATTTCTCTTCAAGTAGACAGTGATCTTAATATAAATACTAAATAAAATGCTTCTTTTTTCCCCAATGCGTTTGACTACTCGTTCGTGTCTTAAGCCTATATTTTAATTACATTAATGCGCTAGAGATGAGGAAGATAAGAATTATATAAAATAAAAAAAGCATTCACGTGGAAGGAGAGTGGGAAACAATTGATTAAAAAAACTCTCAATACACCCTGCCGGGATTTGAGCCTCAAACTCTCCCTCGCCAGAAAATTAAACTAAATGAGATTGACATCTATATCACTTGCCCACCGGCGCAGTTAAAAAAAGTTATTAAAAAATATGTAATAAGATTTTATTATAAGTTATTTTAGCACCGCGTCTTACTACCCGTTCGGGCTATACGCTTATGTACTAGTTACGCTAATGCGTTAGGGATAAGGAAAGATGAATCATAGAGAAAGTGTAACCGGACTTGCATGGAGGGAGAGTGGAAAATGATTCAGCTAAGCCCACACTAGGTACATCCAATCGGGATTCGAACCCCGATCTCTCTGTCATCGGCAGTCCAGTCTATTAGGAGAGTGACGGCCTAGACTAGTAGATTCCCTCTTAAAGGTACCCTAGAGCCACAATTGAATACCCGAGGCTAGTGATGGGGTCGCATCATAATCGTCTGAGGGGCGCAAGAAAATTAGTTTCACGTGTATTCCCAAGTTATTATAAAAATAGAGCGCAATTAAGTTTATTACTGAATTAAAATAAGTGGGTCTTTCATGAATTTTTACCACGCAAGTTCAAATTTTCCGTTTCTCGGCTAAAAACATCAATTTTACCACAATAGTAGATTACTTTCACAAGAAACTTTGTAGGCCGATAAAAAAAAGGCACACATACGACCCACGGGCTGCCAGTTGGGAACCCCTGCCTTAGCTCATTCGATCAACAAAGCGGGTTTTTAAGGAAGCTAGCGGACATCTATAAACCACCTAACAATTTTTTTTCTTAATTTTTTTAAATCCCCTTCCACCCCACAAATGTGACCCCAAATAGTAGACATTTTAGCTTGACCTCTTCTGTGTTCAAGAGCGAATTTAAGGGGGGACCAAGGGGGGAACGTGCCCCCCTTGGATAGAATACCTTACCTATTTTAGACTAATGAAAGTGTGGGCAGGTGTAGGGGAGGTGGTAGGGATGGGCAGTGGGCACTGGGCAAGGCAATTGGCAAGAAGAACGTGTGTCAAGGAAAAATATGCCTACCAACTCATGCAAATGTTTCTCCATTCAATATATATGTGCCTCCCCCCTTTTTTTACATTTTCTAAATTTATGCTTGCCTATGTTATATAACTTTTCACATAAAGAATGAGAGTAATTATTTCATCGGGAAGCTTCTGTGACATTAAAGTGGCACTCAGATTTGATATTACTAAAAATCAGAAGGTTTTTTTTTCAGCACCACGTCTTACTACTTGTTCGAGTTAAACTCTTATGTAATAATTACGTTAGTGGCCTTAGGGATAGGGAAGGTTATATTTATAGGAAGTGTACCCTCGTTTTCATGGAGGTAGAGTGAAAAACCATTTTGGAAAAACCACCCTCAGCACACTCAACCGAGTTTTGAACCCCGTCATTCGCAGTCTAATCTACTGCGAAAGTAGTGCGTTAAACGACGCGGCCACCGAAGTGGGTGAATTAGATGTTAGCTTTAGGTCTAAGTATGTTTACTAACCGTGAAAACATGAACTATCATTTTTTTTCACCATTATAATTTAATAATGATATCTGTGTTATGTAACACTGTGATGTACCCACCCCTCCCCTCCATTTAACACCATGTAGACATTAAAATACCCCCTCCAACTCTCTCAACAGCGTTATATGGTTTATCCCTTACTTTTTGTATCGCACCGAACGTCTCGATTCTCTTCAAACATGTCTTAATGTTTTGTTCTTCGTCGTCTCGCAGAAAGTGCGCTGAAGAAAAGACTGGGGTACCGCGTGTGTCTCCTGATTGGCTGGGGATCCCCCGTGCTGGTCATCACGGCTTGGGCTACTGCCACGGCGCTCAAACATCACGCAGAGAGGTGATTCCCCTCCTTATACGGGATATTTTATTTGAACTATTCAACGTGTACTTTCTGAACTGACTGATTATATCAGCACACGACTTATAAACTAATTTAAATCTATAGCAGACAGCAGTAAGCCCCCCCAGGCCGTTAGTTCATCACTGTGAAAAGGGGAAAACCACATTTCACAAATTATAAAAAATTTAATGTTTCTATTTTTCACACATTCGTCTACAACATCTAGCCACGTCTAACATGGCCTACACCTTCCTTTTGATCCACACGCTCTACCTTCATATATTTGCTTCGTCACTCGATCCACACTAATCCTCTCAACATGTCCAAACCAACGTAAGACGCTTCTTTCACATTGACCTGTTGGGTTCTCCTTCAAACAGCACACCTTCAGCACCCATTCATTAATGACTCTGTCCATACGAACTTTTTCACAAACATTTCTTAGATATCTCATTCTAACCGCATTCACCTTGTTCTTGTGTTACTCATGACAAAACTACGCTTCGCATCCATAGCACAATGTTGGCGTTAACAAACTTTTACATACTGCCATCTTTGCCTCTTTCGATACTACTTCATTCTTTGCAATAGTCCACATACATCCAATTACTCTCCGAAATGCATTCCTCCCCGTCTGTCAATTTCACCATCTAGACTTCCATTTTTACAGATCATTCTGTACTGATACACACAATTATTCACTTGTTCTAGGAGATTTACATTTAAACTAAGCTGACAATCATTTCCTGATCCGACCTTAACAAAAACTATCACCTTAGTTTTGGAGACATTTACACGAATATTCATTCTGCCTGTCGCCACACTCAAACAAATAAAACAATTTTTTTATTTTATTAAAGCTCGCCAAAAATACTATAAAGGCATAGTTATTAGTATGGATGTGTACAAAGGTTAATCTTATAGAAACAAAAATTTGTCCAAATTATGTTTCATAGAGGGCTAACTATTTATTTGACTACTATGGGCCAGTTCCATAGTTATATTTGGCTCGCCTCAAGTGCGGCGCTGTACTAAATACAAGACGACACCTACCTATACCAAAATGGAATGCGACAGTTTAGCATACGAACCTGGCCCATTCCATTCTGATCATCGTAGATGTCTTCTTGTATTTAGTACAGCGCCGCACTAGAGGCGTATTAAGTCTGACTATGAAACAGGCCCTGTATGTGTGAAAGTGTAATTCTATTTATTTATATCCACGTAATATCTCACAGATTTAAAGGAATGTGCTAAAACTAAACTTTGCGCCTCGTTTGTCGACATGTTTCAGGTGTTTGAGAGGGTACACATCCTCTCCATATTTCTGGGTGTTGGAAGGACCTCGAGTGTGCGTCATGATAGTAAGACTCAACAAACAGCTAATTAATTTATATTTACTAAACATTCATATGTTTTTAATACATCACCTAAGTACTTAATACTTATAAAATATTTTTAATACATCACCATCATCCAAATACAGACCCTCTGGTTGGACACATGCATACTGTAGCTATAGTATGATTTTGGTAGGAAGAACAGTATCTGGTAGTTACTGAAGCTACTAAGACCATTTTAATATATTCATAGAGCAAGTCATGTTATCTGCAGCTATCACGTTTGATAGATATTATAAATACCTGTAGAATAACATCAATAATATAGTAAAATGTTATCAATATTGGGCACAAATAAATGTTTGTATTTTCTCTACGGTTTTTCCAGCCAAAATTAAGGTATAGACGCGCGAAAACTGTAGATGAACACACGTATACTGTAGCTAGACGCAAGAGTACTGTAGCTAGAAACATGAATACTGTAGTTGGATGCACGGATACTGTAGCTAGAAACGTGAATACTGTAGTTGGATGCACGGATACTGTAGCTAGACGCAAGAGTACTATGGCTAGAAACGTGAATACTGTAGTTGGATGCACGTATACTGTAGCTAGACGCAAGAGTACTGTAGCTAGAAACGTGAATACTGTAGTTGGATACACGTATACTGTAGCTATACGCGAGAGTACTGTAGCTAGAAACGTGAATACTGTAGTTGGATGCACGGATACTGTAGTTAGACGTGTGAACACTATGATTGAGCGTGCAGATACTGTAGTTGGAGAGAAGTATACTTTAGTACTGTAATTAGAAACGCGACTACTGTAGTTGTACACACGGTTGCTCTAGCTAGACGCACAAATGTTGTGGTGGAACTTGTGAATATTGTAGTCAAACGAACGGATATTGTAGTTGGATGTAAGCCTACTATTAGCTTACCCTGAAAGGTGGAAAGATTACCTTGTATCATTCCACTATGGCACAGCTTAGAAGATAGGGCCATAGTGTAGCCCATAGAAGTAAGACTTTCAGGGTGAACGGAGTGTACAAATACCATAGTTATAAGTGATGAGACTGTAATTGGACTATTGTCTTGTCGATCTGACTGTTGAATGGTTAAAACTCGAATAACACACTAGCAAATGCACAAAATCATATACGGTTAGCTTGAAATTTAAACACTAGTTACAAATCGCATTGCTAGAAATCACTATAGGGTTTGATTTTGGTTGGAAGAACAGTTTAGATGATTCACACACATTTCTTTGCGTTCAACATTAATAACATTTTGCTATATTATTTTTTGTGTTCTTTTATAGGGATTTATAATATCTATCAAAAGTGACAGCTGCAGATACATTACATTATGTATGAATATATTGCAATTGATTTTGTAACTTTAGTAATTAACAAATACAGTTTTTCCTACCAAAATCAGCCAATATGTATTCATCCTTTTCTTCAAGGTCGCTTTTCGGTCGGGAGGGAAGACATACCCCTAGAAAATATCACAAATTAAGAGTGTGGTAACCCGCTTCGGTGGCCCAATGGTCTAACGCGTTACTCTTGTAGTAGACTAGACTGCCGATGACGGGGAGATTGGAGTTCGAGTCTCAACCCTCACGCAAATGCGGGTACACTTCATCTGAATATAACCTTCCTAACCCCTAAAACCACTAGCCTAATTAATACATAAGCGTATAGCTCGAACCGGTAGTAAGACGCGGTACTAAAAAAATAAAAGATTGTGGTATTCAAACAAAACTTTCGATAGGTACTTTACTTACTCACTTCGGGATTGTAAAGAAAAGTATCAATAACAAAAGGTATTGCCATCGAAACAATAAATAAAGATTTTTATCAAAATAAAATATTTTAGGGGTTTTTTGTGTTAGGAAATATAAATTTTGTTCCTCCCTATATTCTTAGAATGTACGTAATTATCGATAGTAAAAATAAATACAGTTTTTGGGTTTTAATAGATGATACTCGGGGGAATATTATGAAAATCCTATATACCAAGTTTTAGCCCGATCATTAAAATGATTTCGGTCATGAAACGTCGAGATTTATCAAAATTTCGAGTTCGATTTTTTGACGATCGAATTAACTCTCTCTTAAAGGGGTTTAGAAAAAGTAAAAAGCTATCTTCTACCAACACAGCCCTTTCCAGCCTATTTGCATTGTCTTACCAGGAATGTGTATTTTCCTGCCAAACAAGACAACATAACTCAAAGTTTGTTGCCTACATTTTCTGCTCATTCCGACAACTGTGTGCTAAAAACACTAATGTTTTGGGTAGTTATGCATTTATAAAATATCGTTATCAACCTCGGTGATCTTGGGGTGAAGTTCCCAGGAACCGATGATAATGGGGTTCAAACCCAGCCGGGGTCAACGGATTTTCCTTGAGCAATAAAAATCCATAGTATAACTTACTTCGGAGGGAAAGTAAAGCCATCAGTCTCATGTCGATTGTGTTATGTAAAAGAAACCAGAAAGGTATGTGTAAATACCTTTACCGGCAAAATTGGTAGCGCTTTTATCACTCGTTCATAGAAATTCAGTGGGGAAAGCAACGGGAAACCACCGAACTTTCTGATCTCCCTTATTACATGGGATTTCTACCAGATGGTGCAGTTAACATTAACCAGCTTAAAGGCTGAGTGCATTCCCAGCTCCGAATGTACAGAAATCACATCAAACCAACCTTCGTGTTATTGACCTAAGAAGAAACTATCTATAGTATTTAGAAATATACTTATTCAACATAAGTACCTAAAAGATATTCAAAAATGCCTTAAAATGCCTATAAATAACTAAAAAAATGAGGCAAACCAATAAAATATGTCATAAAAATAAAAAATGACCAAAGAATAACCTATAAAAAACTTTACACAACCAGGGGGACATTAACATAATGTATGTACATACAAGCATTGTCTGTGATGTGCCAAAAAAAATTGTCATGTCAAAAAAATCCGAGCCCTGCTTGAAAGATACACCATAATGGAACCATGAAAGGTAAGCTTAGGGCCTTTCGGGGTTAACAAAGTGTACATTAATTTAATGCTTAGAAATAAATATAATAATCATACAAATATTTTATTTAATGCTTAGTATTACTCAGTGTAGTAATGAACTAAATTTTAATGGATTCAATGGCTTTTTTTTTCAGGCTACCTTCTTGTTGCTGTTCAACGTTCTAAGACTGCTGTTGACTAAATACAAGAATTACAACTCTGAAGATATTGACAGAGCAAGGTTAGAAATTCATTAGTACAGCGGCAGGATTCTTTTAATTGACAAATATATAGCAGAGTTGGAGGTTCCGTGTAATTTGAGGTAGGGATTCACCCAGTACACGTCCTTTTACATGGGATGTACGAGGCGTGGGTGGTAAAGTGCCAAAAACCCCGATCACAAATAGAAATACATATTCTATCATATAGTCTATTACACAGGATGACCATAAAATTCCATAACATAGAGCTCTCCTGTTTAAGTCTGCTGACAAAGGATGTCTACTTCATCAAGGAAATCAGGTGGAGGATCGCCATGGCCAAGGAATCTTCATAAAGTAGAGGTTACTGCTGACCAGCAAGTTGAGTTTGGAATTGAGGAA
The DNA here is from genome assembly GCA_902155825.1 of Timema genevievae. Lineage (NCBI taxonomy): Eukaryota > Metazoa > Arthropoda > Insecta > Phasmatodea > Timematidae > Timema > Timema genevievae. The sequence goes on along the minus strand of CABFWO010002068.1, from coordinate 1,772 downwards.
GATACTAATGAAATGCCATATTTGGAACAACACACTGAATGGAGCATAAACTTGGACTCTTAGGAAGAATGGAAAATAAATACTTGTAGATATTTGAAATGTGGTGCTGGAGAAGATTTGAGCATATCAGGTGGACAGACAGGGTGACAAATGAAGTCGTAAGAAGTAGTGGGTGTGAAGAGAACAATTTTTGATGTGATTCTTCGGTACAAATCAAACTGGATCGGACATATCCTTAGGAGGGACTTGCACGACGTCATAGAAGAAAAGTTGAGGGCGAAAGGAGCTTAGGAAGGAAGAGGATTCAAATGTTGGATGACTTGAAGGAAAGAAGAAAATTGAGGGAGCTGAAGAAAATGTCGCTATAATGGTTTAATCCTATGGAATGGGGATTTATGGTCACCAAATAGTTGATAATTAGTTTTTTAAATACCAGCTATTAGAACTACTCATCAATAAGTTTTCCTCGTTAAAACAAGCATTATATTGATGATAATATTAAACACTTCTAAGATAGTCTGTTCAGCGTAGGAATTGTTTTCTGAAAGGTCTTTTTCCCTATCAGAAAGCTATTATACAGTAGGATTTTGGTAGGAAAAAAGACCTTTCAGAGAGTAATTCCTACCGTGAATGGAGTATATAAATTTGTAGCAATTTTGCTACAGCATTTGAAATAAAACATGTTAGAATGCACCAATCCGACAACTTAGCTCAGTCGGTAGCGTGTTTGTTTACTGAGCTAAGGTTCCCAGGTTCGATTCCCAGCATGGGAGTGAAATGTATCATTGGTGAAATTTGGGTTTACCCTTTCACAGTGATGAATTAACGGTCGAGGACTGGATGTTGTGTCTGTCCTAGTCTTGAGATAAATTATAAGGCATATGAAGCCACGACAAGCCTAGCAAGAGGGTAGTGGAAAATATATGGCTTGAATAAAACACTGAACTAGGCCACAAATTGGAAACAGTAATGGTTGTAAACTAAAGTATAGCGTAAGTATAAAATATAGACATAACAGCATAAAATAATATAGTTTTCTCTGATTGTCTCAAAGCCTTTCTCTTTATTTTGATTTACTTAGTGGTTAATTTAGAAACTACTAGTACAAAATAAGAGCCTTATCAATAACTTCGAATGTTTCAAGCCTAGGTTCGGCTTCGTCTTTGCCTCACGTTTTTCAAGCATAGCTTCGGCTTTGTCTCGCATTTTTCAATCCTTGCTTCGCCTTTTTCAAGCCTAGTTTCAGCTCTGCCTTGCATTTTCAAGTCCAGCTTCGGTTTTGATTGCTAGTGTCAAGCCTAGCTTCAGTTTTGCTTCGCATTTTCAAGCCTAGCTTCAGTTTTGCTTCGCATTTTCAAGCCTAGATTTGGCTTTGATTTGCATTTTTCAAGCTTCTCGTAGACCTTCGGCTTGGATTCGCATCTCTCAAGCTTAACTTTTACTTTACATCCCATATTTCAATCTTAGCTTTGACTCCAGCTTCAAATATGCTACGCATGTTTAAAGATTCATTTCAAGTTCAACTTCAATGTTGCTTTGCATGTTTCACGCTTCACTTCAACTTTACTTCACACGTTTCAATCTTCGCTAGAACTTTGCTCCCCGTATTTCAAGCTTTGCTTTGACTTCGCATTTATCAATCTTAACTTTAATTCCAGCTTTGACCTTGCTTCACATGTGCTAAGCTCACAGACAAGGATATAACAGATACGTAGCCTTACGGGAGATTTGTTGCGCTCCTCGAGTCAGGTAGAACTTAAAATATCCAGTGA
>CABFWO010002067.1:123531-138731 GCA_902155825.1 Timema genevievae | reverse complement strand
TTGGCGTAGTGATATTTTAGGGACTATTTTTTAGTTACTTTTTGAGCTGTCATCCAAGTAAACTTAGGTCGTGAATGGCGTTTATAGTCAAAGATTGTTAACACTTAGATAAAGGTCACTATACCTTTTGTTCTATGTTTTGCAAGGTTAGTCATGCTTTTAAATGAGTATTTAGAACGTTTATGAACGTAGCTGTTTGCTATAGTGGAAGATACAGTAGAGTAACGTTATTGCAATTATTCTTTGTAATAAGAAATGTATTATTGTCTTCATTGAAAAAGCTTAGTGTTAATTGTTTGTTAAGTAAGAATTCATGAGATTAGGTATTACTTATGGTCAGGGATAAGTTCATCTTGTTGTCTGAAGGAAATATTCTACAAAATATTTCTGTTTCTCGTTGTTTTGTGCGTGGTACAAGTCCAGGATATGTTATTGAAAGGACCTGGTAGAAGGAGAGCAATGTTTGCCTGCCTAAGATGGAAAGTTTATATGTTACTAAACTATGGTCGAGCAATGGCATACAACATGTGAGGACGCAAATATTTGCAGGACCAGCTGTTTAATATTTCTTCTATGGTTATCATTCTCTTTGTTCTCAAATATTTATGTTTAACAATAATTATTAATTTTACATTGATTTTGTCATTATTCTCAACGTTGTACCATCTCCCTGAGTGATAAATTAAAGTGTCTACCTCCAACTTTCTGAGGAACATCTATTGTTTAAACAATATATCTTTTCCATCGTTGTGGAGGAATAGGATTAACCTCAGTTGGCTCTTACCGCGACTGTGTCTATGAGAGCAATAGTTTGCCCTCGGACTCTACCAACTCTCTCTGATTGGCTCTCATATTTTGATAATGTCTTGTGTGCTCCTCTTTATTAGAGGTAATACACATTTACATTTTAAAAACTGTACAAACTGACGCATTTTTCTAAACAAACCTACTCGTATTGGTGGTTGCATGGTTTAAGGCAGCCATAAGGCTCGCGTTAAGGACTTACGAAAAACTTAAGAGGTTGCTGTACACTCCATATTATCTGAAAAGTATCGGTCTTACCTTAATTGATTGCAATATGGCCCTATCTTATAAGCTGTACCATAGTTGAACGAAGCAAGGTAAGATTGCTAAACTTTCTAGGTAAATGTACGGTATCATTCACTATACTTTTGTTTTATAATAATTTATTCTTTACAGTGAACTTTAAAATAAAATCTACTTTATATTATTCCCCGCTACCCCTTGTGATGAAATTGAGATGGAGCGTCGTCTAATTTAATAATTATGCGAAAAAGGATCTCCCCAACCAAATTAATGTTCAAATATTACGATGGGGCTTTGTTGTTTCTTCAGCCGGTAATCCAGTTAGAAGAGTAATTTGTGTTTGCCAACATTTCCAGAAACAATTTGTTCCACGGACGGGAAAACTCAAACAATGCTTTATTTTACTTATCATCAAAGTGCTAAATGGTAAAAAAATATATAAAAACCAGAAAAGACTAAACAAAGGGTTAAAAAACTTATAAACTTTTTTTCAGAAATACCTGCGTGGAATTTGAAATAACTCTTCGGTGAACTCTTAATATTGTTCAAAGATTTTGAAAATTTATGATTTTATAATAGAATAACTTTAAAACAAATGTATTAAGTAGGATTTGGCAAATTAGACGTTGGTTAGTTTGAACCCACAACGATTCCCCATTAAACTCCTCTTTGAATCAATGGTAAAAATAACATTTAAATCAAACTTTAGAAGGAAATATTTGGATTATTCGAGGACTATGCATTGTTTTAAATTTCAACTTTTTACTCATTTAAAACCTAGCTTAACGATCTTTATTAAATCACCCAATAAGCCTAGAATGTCAAAGTTAGAGTTAATTAAGTGAAAGAGAGAGCGAAGAGTTCTAAACTGGTGGCGAGCGGGTTGCCTAGAACGGGGGATGTGATTTCATCGCTTGTGTGTGGCAATGTAGTAACGTGTGGCCTAGCATGGAAGGGGTAAAATTTCATGTTGCGCGTCCTCAATGATTTTAGTCTGAAATTCTCGAATCTTAATTTTTCAAAGTTTTTATATTTTTCTTGTTTTTCCGTGTATGCAGACTATAGTTTGAGTATGTGTGTTTATATGTAACATATTTGAGGTTATTGCTCTATTGTGTACTAGCAGCGTAGATAGTCATGAAAAAGGTTGGTTCTAATTTTGAATATTTCTAATGTTTTTAGATATCCCTTGGACTTGGAACTAAAAAGTTTTACTGTGGTTTATTTTTTAATCTGAATTGAGAGAAGTTCTCGTGCCATTGTGCTCTATGATTGGTTGGAGCAGAAGGTCGTTAGATATTGAAGGGAGCGAGCTGTCAGATACAAGGAAACAGAGACATCTATCGGACGGAATGAGAACCATCAAGATAAAACAATTATTATATCACGACGCTCGTTACGTTTGTACATTATTAAAAATGCTTTATTTTTTACCCTATTATTTCTATCCCCCTAGAAAATTAAAATTAATTTAGTCTGCCTCATAAAAGACCAACCATAAACATGAAAAAAATGAACATTTTGTATTTTTCCCCTTTCTTAGGTAAACAACCAAAGTTAATGAATATAAATTGTGTTTGGAGAAAAGTGTGATATAGTTATGTCTAAATGGGACAATTTTTCAAACGTTGTATAGTTTTAGTTTTACAAAGTTTAAAGCATTCAAAATTAATTTTAAGTTTCACATTAGTTTTAGAGTGTGATACTCATATAAAATTATTTTACAAGCCCACTCATTCTTGTTGAGTTATTACACTTTTAAAACAAAGGGAATTATCTTAATTAAATTGGATTTAAGTCATAGTTCAATTTAAATGCTAAATAGTTTGAATATTTATGTTTGAAATTGATATTTAAATTGGTTTAAAGTAACACCTAATATATTTTAAAATTCTAACAAAAATTAATCTAATTTGATATTAATATATAAAGGTTAATATTAATACTATTCATCTCATCTAATATACTTCCTACCATTTACAGTTAAGTTTTAATTCTGTGAAATACTTATCGATTAAATATAAATATTTTGCAAGAAATGGTCCCTTTCGTAAAAGGCGTTATCACATTTGTTAAACCCTTCAACACTCCTTTATTTATAGCCTTCCGGCGAGCCAAAGAATATTTTTTAGTCGGATTAAAATAAAAGTGGAATATTTAGCATGTATTTGCCGTCAGACGTTAATTAATTAGACATAGATTGAGGTATCCTAACCAAGGATATTGTTTAAATAAAGAACACACACCTTACTATGTTAAATAGTTCCCATAGTTGAATCAGTTCCCGCCACAAGCGCTGTCTCCTACAAATGTGAGTGACAATATTACAACACCTCCAAGATGTTTGACTAGAGTGTAGCCTAGACTCCTAGTTTACCAGGGGTAGTTTTCTTCTGAGTGTACCGGGTAATTTATCTTATCGCCATTATATTTCTAAAGAAGAGTAATTGGCGTTCATTGAAATAGCGAGAGATACTGGGCTGGATTAAACTAAATATTAAGCTAATGGGAAAAATTAGAGGTATTTAAAAAGAATTAAAGTAAAAAAGATTAAAGCACAAACGAAAGAATCTTAAAAAACCGGAATGAGGCAAGAGCAACTTTCTATAATACCTCTCTCACATTTACTGAAGCATTAAAAAGATTGATGATGGATGTAGTAAAAAAATAATATTAATGAATTGTTTTTTATATCACTACAACAAACACTGGATATTATAAAAATTATCCACAGCAAAAGAGTGCTTATCTCGAATGTTATTTGGAATGTGCCCTTTTACTTCCCCATTCAAATAAATATCTCCACGCTCACAGGAAGTAAAATGTAGGGATGAAGAAAAATTAATATTTTTTTTCATATTTATTTTTTCTAAAAAAAGGAGGTGATACATATTAGTTTACATGGTTTTAAAAATTAGTACATTAGATATTGTACTCCATAAGAGTCTACTAAAGCTTATATGCACATAATACCAGCTCTCTAGCCACTAGGTCACAGACATGGACAGTGTCTCTAGCCACTAGGTCAAGAGATGGACAATGTGTCTAGCCACTAGGTCACAGGGATGGACAGTGTCTCTAGCCACTAGGTCAAGAGATAGACAGTGTCTCTAGCCACTAGGTCACAGGGATGGACAGTGTCTCTAGCCACTAGGTCAAGAGATGGACAATGTGTCTAGCCACTAGGTCAAGAGATGGACAGTGTCTCTAGCCACTAGGTCACAGAGATGGACAATGTCTCTAGCCACTAGGTCAAGAGATGGACAATGTGTCTAGCCACTAGGTCACAGGGATGGACATGTGTCTCTAGCCACTAGGTCAAGAGATGGACAATGTGTCTAGCCACTAGGTCACAGGGATGGACAGTGTCTCTAGCCACTAGGTCACAGGGATGGACAATGTCTCTAGCCACTAGGTCACAAAGTTGGACAGTGTCTCTAGCCACTAGGTCACAAAGTTGGACAGTGTCTCTAGCCACTAGGTCACAAAGATGGACAGTGTCTCTAGCCACTAGGTCAAGAGATTAACACTGTCTCTAGCCACTAGGTCAAGAGATGGACAGTGTCTCTAGCCACTAGGTCAAGAGATGGACAGTGTCTCTAGCCACTATGGTCACAGGGATGGACAGTGTCTCTAGCCACTAGGTCAAGAGATGGACAGTGTCTCTAGCCACTAGGTCACAGGGATGGACAATGTATCCATCCACTAGGTCACACAGATGGACAGTGTCTCTAGCCACTAGGTCACAGGGATGGACAATGTGTCTAGCCACTAGGTCGCAGGGATAGACAGTGTCTCTAACCACTAGGTCACAGAGATGGACAGTGTCTCTAGCCACTAGGTCACAGGGATGGACAATGTGTCTAGCCACTAGGTCACAGGGATGGACAGTGTCTCTAGCCACTAGGTCAAGAGATGGACAGTGTCTCTAGCCACTAGGTCACAGGGATGGACAATGTGTCTAGCCACTAGGTCACAGGGATGGACAATGTCTCTAGCCACTAGGTCACAGGGATGGACAATGTGTCTAGCCACTAGGTCAAGAGATGGACAGTGTCTCTAGCCACTAGGTCAAGAGATGGACAGTGTCTCTAGCCACTAGGTCACACAGATGGACAATGTCTCTAGCCATTAGGTCACAGAGATGGACAATGTATCCATCCACTAGGTCACACAGATGGACAGTGTCTCTAGCCACTAGGTCACACAGATGGACAGTGTCTCTAGCCACTAGGTCACACAGATGGACAATGTCTCTAGCCACTAGGTCACAAAAGTTTTTTGCGTTAGTTCAATGCTGCTGTAAATAAAAGTAAGTTCACCTTTTTATCAGAGAGTTTCTGATGTTAGAGTTTGTGGAGATTGGAAAATTACTTTTCCCCTTTTGTTCCTCTGCTCTGGTGTATTGTGGCTGCCGATGAGACTTCAAAGTCCAGCTGTGGTAATCTAACTCCCCCTATTACAAAGTTTATCACATAGTAAATTGAATCAAAAAGTTTCCATGTGAAGACAAAGAGTAGGATTTTAATTATTTTGCTCTAAACTAAACGCTTCTAAAAGCTTCAGATTCCCTTTTGATTTTCTAAGTTTTCTCGAAACATTTCTCAACTCTTTTTCGCGTTCACTTTTTAACCTGTTTCTTCACTTCCTTCGACTAACGTAATTTATATCGTCTCTTAATCCTCTGAAAAGGGAACAAAATGTTCATTTTGTTCTTAAACCATTTTCTATTTACTTCGCTGAACAGCGGAAATCCTTGCAGGAAAGATTGGAATGTAAACATTTAGATTTTATTCAAGGCCTGTTATAGTTTTTTTATTTAAATTTTATTCAAGTTTGCATACTTGCACTGATTTGACCGAAACTATAACTAAATAACTGTCACGTTTATTATTTAGTTGAAGGTGAACGAACTATAAATGTTAGACACTTTGTCTCGACAACCGTCAGGGCTATTCACACTTTTATACTCACTGATGGGCAGGAACTAGGAATAACCGCATTTGATTGGAGAGAGAATAGGAAACCATTTGGGTAACACATCCTCTACACTCCGAAATCAGAATTGAACCATGACCTCCTCGTCATCTGCAAATCAGATTAGATGAGTTTTAATGTTTGATCCACTTGCCAACCAATCATCAGGAGGGTGTACTGATTGGTTTCCTACTCTCATACCATGTAAATGCGTGTACACTTTCTCTGAATTGTACCTTCCTAAGCCTCTAATCAGGTATTAAGACTCAGGTTAGATAAAGACACGATAGTTCTGTGCGTTACACGTGCACGGTTTAAAACTAGTTTAGGAGGAAATTGTAGCTTACTTTCTTCAACAGCGCAGTAACAGATAACAGGGCTAGCAGGGATAACAGGGAACTCGTCTCAGAACTAAACCAACTTTGATTTGTCAGCACATTCTAACTTCAACGACCTACTTCTGAAAGAGCTATTTTTTATACATAAAAAGGGAAGTTTAAAGGAATATTTATATGAATGTCGAAAGAGAAAATTTGTTGAATCTGCTTAGAGGAGCAAAATGTGTAATACGTAGTTTGGTGTCAGTTTTCAGTGGTTCACATCTGTTGGAGACACCACTGCACCCTCCTCCCAACTCGAACCACCCCGTGTTGGGTGTCGGAAGGAAGGGGTTGCGGAAAGGGAAGGAACTTTAATCAAATCCTACCTCCGGACAAGCTTAACTGAATTTGTTTCCGAACATCACACATTCTGCGCCTTTCAAGAGTGTGAAGAGGGGCGGGAGGGGAGAACATTCCGGGGAAACTATGCACGAACAAAAAAACTGCGGACAAGTAAAAGTCGAAACAGAAATTTAATTGGAACTAACTTTTGTTGTTGATGTGTAGTCAAGAAAAGGTTTTTCAGATAAATTGTTAGGAATATTTTTGGTGATGCATTTTTAAAATTTTCGCAATGTCCAACAAAGTTTAAACTTTAAAAAAAAGGAATGTAGGAATTCAAAATAAAATGTTTTCCCACCAATACTTAATTTAAAGTTATCTTAGGTATAGTTATATAATTACAAACTTTATTTTTAGTCGAAGAATTTTTCCATTTTAATTTTAATTACTGCTACTACTGAAATTATTGATATCTTTATCTGTTACTAAACTTTACTATTATTTCCACTACTACCATTACTACTTTAACTATTAACAACCACTCTATGGTTTATTAACAGAACATTATTTTAAAAATTCAAACAGAATTGTGGAACATGTTGTTTCTTTGAATGACAAACACTTTCTATGATCAATAAAATCATGGAAAACCTTCCCAGTCTAAAATAAATCATTTTCTAGCTTTAGTAAATAATTTGTAGTATGTAACTTTCACTTTTTTAATGACAGGGCTATATCATAACAAAACTTAACCTGGAGCAACATCACACTATATAGACATAATATAGGTAGTTCTGTTTGCCCTCATAATACTCGACATTTCTCCAAGCTCGACTCTCAGAGATTCACGCCCTGAAATGCACGAGAGACGGTAATTCCCCCAAACTTTGACCTCACAAATCCCTTCTAAGGCGGCCTCACACGATAAGACCCAGGCCAACCCCCACTCACACGATAAGACCCAGGCCAACAAACTTGTCTGTTTATAACTAGGTTTCTGAATTATCAGGCCCAGAGGGAACTGCCAGGGTCGAGACCGGCAGGATAAATAATTACACAAGTGTAGAACTAGTTCAGGAAACCGATCAATCGGTGGACCTATTAATAGAGGAACCGAGATTGACATCAGTTAGTCTCGCTGTACGCCTATATGTGTCAGGGACGAGGAAGGCTGAATTTATAGGAAATGTACCGCCATGTTTGGAGTGGAGAGTCTAGAGCCATTTAGTAAAATACACCTCGATATACCTTGTTTACATTCAAAGACTGTTCAGGCAGGACAAGACAAGACCTATTTGTCAAGTGTATAGCGACACGTTATAACGGCGAGTCGTTTAATCCTCGTTACTTTCCCACACTTGTTCAGCCATTCACACGCAAAGTTGTCTTCAAATGACTTGTTCTTTCGTTCTAAAACAGTTGACGCGTTATCAACTCTTGTCTATGAGATAGACGAGTGTTTTGACCCGGATCAACACAAGGACCTACACAACTACAAGGGGGTCGTGTTCTATTCCCATCAGGGCCTAATATATTTATTATTGGTAAAATGGGATATTCCACTCTTACAGTGATGATTTATCAGAATACTGGGGCTTGTGTTTATACTAGAACTAAGTTAGTTTGTAGGTCATGTGTGATATAACCAGTTGGATTTTTAATTATTTTGTTTGCACCACGTATTACTTACTACCCATTCGGGTTACACGCCTATGTTAATTACAATAATGTGCTAGGGATCAAAAAGGGTAAATTTGAATTTGAGTGGAGGGAGAGTGGAAAACCATTTAGGAAAATCACCCTCGGTACATCCGACTAGGGTCGAACACCAATCTCTCCGTCTTTGGTAGTCCATTCTATTGCGAGAGTGACGCCTTAGACCATGCGGCCACTGGAGAGGGCGGCTCGTATATTACCATTGTATAAGATAAATGACACAGTATTTTGTGAGGGGGAGCTACGGATGCATTTCAATGAATCAGAGAAATAGTTTTATGAACATAGAATTAATGGCCTGAAAAACACGGCACCCTTAACAACATTTATAGTAATAAAAATAATATTCGACCTCTTATCTCAGTTGGTAGCGTGTCTATATACTGAGCTAAGAGTCCCGTGTTCGATTCCCGGCATTACCAAAAAAATTATCATTGGTGAAATATGGGTTTACCCGTTCACACTGATAAATTAACGGCCGGGGACTGGATGCTGTGCCTGTCCTAGTCTTAAGTTAGGTCATAAGGCATATTAAGCTACGACAGGCCTAGCAATACAGTCGTGGAGAATATAACTGACCCAGGCCACAGGCTGGAAACAACCCAACCGAGACTCAAACCTACACCTCCCTCAACGTTAATCCAGTATCCTGTGAGCCTGACGTCTTAGATAGCTTGACCACCATCGTGGGTATGAAATCAGATAAAATTTGAAACAGTATGAAGGTATGGCTGAGTAGAGATGATGTATAAACAATAGACTGGAGGGTGAATTGATTAAAGAGAGTCTAAAACACTCTTGCACTTAGTAAATTTCTTTGTCGCGTCTTCTCGATGGAAGAACATTTAAGATGCCCCTTCCTCTACCACCAAGAACAGGAAGGGGGAGTTCTTCCCTTTCATTGCATCTGCCCTCTCTGAACATGTCATGGTAAGTTGCTGTGTCATCAAGAATAGACTGATCATGAAGCCACTCATCCCTGACTTGGTTCATAGAGGCTGTGTTCTAGATTGATAGACTGATCATGAAGCCACTCATCCCTGACTTGGTTCATAGAGGCTGTGTTCTAGATTGATAGACTGATCATGAAGCCACTCATCCTTGACTTGGTTCATAGAGGCTGTGTTCTATATTGATAGACTGATCATGAAGCCATCTCATCCCTGACTTGGTTCATAGAGGCTGTGTTCTAGATTGATAGACCGATCATGAAGCCACTCATCCCTGACTTGGTTCATAGAGACTGTGTTCTAGATTGATAGACCGATCATGAAGCCACTCATCCCTGACTTGGTTCGTAGAGGCTGTGTTCTAGATTGATAGACTGATCATGAAGCCACTTACCCCTGGCCCGAGGCTTGGTCAGCAGTTTGTGGACGATGGTATCGTAAGCTACCTCCTCTGCTACTCCCGAGTCCTTAACCAACTTCTCCTTGACGGCGATGCAGATGTTGTGCTTGCTCAGCAACGTCTCCAGCTCCTCGAACGCCTGAAAACACACACATAATAAACGTGTATCTTGACGACCAACAGAAAACAAACTACTTGTAGGTTAGGGCATATTTTGTCAAAATGACCATGAATACATGATTGTGACCATTCCCTGGATGGAAGGCAAACAACTTTATTTGAGATCATTTGACAAAGCCCTGAGACGTGGACGTTCGATCCTCGTATCAGTGTCAATTGCTAACACATACTTTCCAAACTTCTTTCTAGTCAAATTATCTTGTGTTTACTTAAAACTCACCGTTCTCCTCTTGTTACCATAGATTATAGTCAGAAAACTGTTACCAAGACTCAGTGGCAATACCAATAATCACTATGGACGCCAAGCTCAATTCCCTCAATTTTATTGGTATCGAAATACCACTATTAGCCATACTTGGTATCTTATCTCTCAAACCCCAGGGAATAAATATTCTGGCAAACAAACAAAATGGAAATATTTAGAATATTTTTCATAAAGACCATTATTAATTTGCCATTTCACTTTAGTATAAAAAAATTGTAATTCTATTTTTTGTTCTAGTTATCTTGCGCAAATCAAACATGGCAGTTTTAATTAAGTATTCTTTTTACTATCTTAACTTTTTCGGTTTTTTAGATCTTACTCCGGTAAAGTATTTAAATTAAAAACATACATTTTTTTGTGTGTAAAGTTGGAAGCATGGAAAAAGATTGAAACAATAAATGCTGAGGAATCTGAATCGAATCCTAATTGAGGAAAATTAGAATTTGTGACATATCTAATACTAACATTATTTGGTAAAGATATACAGTATTCCGGATTCAAACACTGGCCTACAAAGTTAGACCACGATAAATGCGTGGCATATTACAAAGGAATAAAATAACATTTATTATAAAACTAAACTCATCACCCCTGAAGAGACGCAGCCCGTACGGTCCGACTCCACCAAATGCTGCTCGTTTGTGTCAGACTGGAGAGGACAGCGGATATCAACATTGCGTATCGTGCCAGTAACATCACGCCCCGAGACTAGTATAGATAGGGTTCCAGCCAGTTTGACGCATGCGCCGTGTTTTCCCCCTTTTCCTCTTTCCGCCTTCCCCTTGCCATCCTTTCTATCCACCTTTGAGATCACGTGATTGTGTTTTTGGACTATATATTGGCATGTTACACCTATGTGGGTAATAATTATACCACTGGCTTCAGCTTAGGTAAGCAGCGCTATCTGCCGCAGATGTGATCTGTATATTTTCAAAATTATCTTTAAGCCTAAAAATCTAAGTATTTTTCTAAATTATCTTTTTGGAACTAAATTATATATTAAACTGTTAATATACAGTATTCACTTACAACTTAAATCTTTCTTTTGGACTTAATTATGGGAATAATTATGAATAAACTCGTTTTGGGTTTAAAACCTTTCCTAAATTATCTTTTGAAATTTAATTTCAATGAATTGGTTGGTTCGCCACTAGGCGGCTGGTTTAAATGATTAAACTTGTTCGATGGGCTCTTGCCATCTTGTTTGTTTTGTTAGGTCACCTTCAGGTGGCGTTGTTTGATTATTTAAAGGTTTATTTTGTAACTTGTACCCAGGCCGTTAGCTATACGTTAGTTTGTAATTTTTATAATCTCAGTGCCAATAGATGGCTAGATTAATTTTAACTTAACTATTTGATGTGGGTCTCTTTGCATTCAATTTATCCCTGTTGAGGTCACTTTTAAAATGTTCTAGTATATTTTTATATTAGTTTAGATCGTGGCGATATGTTTGTACCCTATCACAAGTTAATTATTCAATAGACTTGCCATCGCTTTTGACTACATAAGGTCTCTCTAACGAGTTAACGTTAATTGATCTAGCCGTCAAGAGATGACTTTGTTTGGTTATTGCTATATTTTATTGTTTTGTTTCCAAGTTTCTTGCCTCTTATGTGATTGTAATTTAAGCTTATGTGTAGGCCCATTGGGGTCGATATATTGATGATGGTATCGTAACCTATCTCCCGTTCTCGGAGAGGCGTGACCAAAGATTAGCCTTGACTCTTGGCCAATAGGCAGGGCCGGCACCTGTTAGTTCTATTACGAATCTAGTAGCTAGTTTATCGATGATGTTATATGCCAAGTCTTTCACTAGGGTAATTTATCAGTCCCAATCTTTAATTGTACTATTCTATTGTACTCACTTTTGTTTGAATTATTATCACTTATGTTTTACATTATAACTAAATGAGTTCTAGCCTTAACCTTAACTAGGGCTGATGGCCACAACTTCTATTTGCACCTTTCTATCTTGCTTTTTGTACACATCTATTGTTTTTGATTATATTTAATAAATATCAATCTTGCTATCCATTGTCTATTATTTTCTCTGGGGAGATTTAAGGCTAGGATTTTCATATGTTTGTAACCAGATAATATTTTCTATTAAATGAATGTGAATTTGATAAAATTAAAGCATATTTTGGTTGAGAGATAGCTAAGCTCTAGCTAGACATGTTTTATCAGAAATAGAAATGAATATTAAATATTTAAATTTAAAAAAATTTGTACCCATGATTTGGTGGTAATTTAGACAAGATTGTGTTGTGAGGTTCACTATCTCGACTCCAAATGCGAACAAAATTAAAGCAATACTTGTGTACTATGCTTTCCCTGCTATCAAGGAAATCTTACAAAATACAAATATATTTCATTCAGTCGACATTGATAACATTTTACTATTGTAGCCATACGGCCTAAATTGGAAGGAGAGTTTGTGTAATATTGTATGTTGTGAGTTGCGAATGACAAAACGACTGTTGCAGGTTGTTTTTATTATTCTATAAAAAATAAACAGAAGAGCTGACAACAAAAGTGTTGTCAGCATTCATTAGTGAGAAACCAGGCCAGGGGGGATCGGATAAAAGTTAGGGGAACCAGCCATCATGGCTGACTAATCCACACCGAAGTCTAGGGGTCACTGTCTGATTTGGGACTAAGTGGACTAGGACACCGGTTCATCAGTACTTATCTTAAGGGCTACCGCTCGAGCCCAGGGTACCTGGGTTGGGAACCGTGTAGAGATGATCACCTAGTAGTCAGGCAGGTCATGGGGTATTCCTAGCAACACCTCGTTTTGTCACAAGCTTCCAAGTATTCTCTAATTTCTTTCATTCTAATATCTCTACTAACATCACATTTGTAATAGACATAGTAGTACTAATAACCCTATTTAAAACCCCAGTAACATCAATCAGGAACCCACACAAATATACCCCATCACCTCCCCTCTATCCTCGGCTATTGCACATCGTGAAAGATTCTAAGGCCCACGTTCAAAAGGTAAAGATGGGGGTGGTGACACTATATTATTATTATTTGACAGGTAACTTATTGACAATAGTCAGCTAAATGACAGCTGCAGAAATGTGACAATCCGTCGCACCCAAACTGGGTAGTTTGATCACATAAAACACAGGTGTGTGACCTGGTGAGCAAACCTAGCTAGAAAAAAAGCAAGTGAGAGACTAGACGTTCTGATTGTGGAGAGAACCGAAGACGGTCCAATAACCACGAAGGTTGAGGTCAGTTTGACTGCCTCATTGGCTGAAAACGGTCTCTCAATGAGGTCACGGGAAGGGACAAACATGAAAGATGAAGCCGTAGCTCGGACGATTGAGGCTGATGACAGTGAACCGTGTGATTTATTTCGCAGAAGTTAGCGTGCAGTCTAATTGGGGGCAGGAAACGTCTATTATGGTCATATTACCAAGTGTTCCTTGCGGGACTGTGAACAAGTGTCCCTAGATGTATTATGTCAAGGGCTCTATGTCGTTATGTGGAGTTTAGCGTCAAATTGACAGTCTTATCATTAGTAGAAACATGTCCTCAGCGTGAAACAGGAAACAACCAGGTGTCAATCACGAGCCTTTCAGCCTAGAACTTTATTCAGAACTGCAAGAAAACTGAGACCAACAATGTGAGATGTATCCTCGAGAAAGGGGTGTCACACCTAGTAGGGGAGAGTCAGGGCTGAACACAGGTGGCTCGATCTGGTCTAGGGAAGAAGTGAGGGGTAACAATACACAAAATACACATCCTACTTAGTCTCCTCCCCACAGCGGTATAACTCAATGGCTTGACGTATGAATATGTGAGAGTAGATCTTAGCTTGAACACTAAACTGTATAGAGATTTATGTATTCTTGGCGTTAATTGGTCCATTGAAATTTCAAAATTTGTTTAATTTATTAGTTTATAAGCTGCCCCTAAGTTTAAAAAGGGCACATTAAACGCAGTTTTTTGTAAACAAATGTTGTAGAAGAAGCCGGATTATGATTAATCCTGGGGTATTTACAATTTCTCCACTAACTTACATTGCCTTGCTTCAACACTCCTTCATCTCTCGTTCGTTCTCTGTGTACATTAAACAGAAGGGGAGGGGAGAAAGTGGAACTTCTCCCCACTCTCTCTCCGCCGCGGTAATAGGTCACAGAGGTCAAAGGTTCTCTTTTTCTCTCATCTTCCTCGCGTACTTAAGGATAATATACAATTTAAGAGCTTCATTAAATATTTGCACTGGTTGTTTTGCTTTCAGGAGATTTAAGTTACCCCTGTTCAGGTAGGCAAGAAGCCGTCACCGCATGAATATCAAACCAAAGTTTTATATAAGTTACATTAAGAAAAAAAATCAGCCCACCGGTTGTAAAAGTGTTCACATCCGCGCTGGTTTAATAATGGTTTGAACATTCTGTATTGAGATTTAACGAGGGCGCGTGTTTTCAATTTGATGAGATTTAAATACAAGTTTTATCGTTTGAGGTTTTTTTTGCCAATGCGTGTGGCTGGGAATTCTTCAGTCTCTGTTGCGAGCTGTGTAGGACAATGAAACAGAGATAAATGAAGCAACACCACTGTATTCTTCAGTCTCTGTTGCGAGCTGTGTGGGACAATGAAACAGAGATAAATGAGGCAACACCACAGTATTCTTCAGTCTCTGTTTGCTGTGTAGGACAATGAAACAGAGATAAATGAAGCAACACCACAGTATTCTTCAGTCTCTGTTGCGAGCTGTGTAGGACAATGAAAAAGATAAATGAAGCAACACCACAGTATTCTTCAGTCTCTGTTGCGAGATGTGTAGAACAATGAAAAAGATAAATGAAGCAACACCACAGTATTCTTCAGTCTCTGTTGCGAGCTGTGTGGGACAATGAAACAGAGATAAATGAAGCAACACCACAGTATTCTTCAGTCTCTGTTGCGAGCTGTGTAGGACAATGAAACAGAGATAAATGAAGCAACACCACAGTATTCTTCAGTCTCTGTTGCGAGCTGTGTAG
>CABFWO010002067.1:98044-122826 GCA_902155825.1 Timema genevievae | reverse complement strand
GAGCGCACACACACACACACACACACACACACACACACACACACACACACACACACACGAATATTCGTGTGCTTCCTCGGCTCAGTTTGTGTGACAAGTTCCCGAGGTTGATCTTGTGGTCTGGCAAATACTTTAAACATGTTTACTAAATTAGTCTGTTTGTTAAGGAACCGTTAATTTGTAATGTAATTTACTATTAAATAGGATTAACCGTGTTTCTCGAATATCCGTGAGACTAACAACTCTCCTTATATTGTATAAGTAGTTTAAAATGGAATCATACGAATATTGTAGCTATAAAAAGTAATAACCATGATGACATGTTTTGAATTAGAATTTAATCACAACATACGGACCTTTATATAAAATATCTCCTGCGTTAGAATCAAGAGTTGGTGAAAATAAACACGTGACAGTGTGGGAACGACTTTATTTCCTGGAAGTCAAGCTTATCTGGATGAACTACCGCAAATAAAGACAAAGAATCCTAGGAGGACAAAACCTCAGTCTCTGGATGAAGGTGGAATGATCTAACCACGCGAACAATCTTGCAAATTATTACCCAACTTAGTCATCTGTGCAGATAGCGTTATTGGTTGTGTCACCTCTTGTACTAGCCGGTGCTATAAACAACTTCATTATCCCCAGAAGCACCACTATCAACTGGTAAATAACAACATTATCATCTGGTAAATAACAACATTATCAACTGGTAAAAAACATTACCATCACCATTTAAGAAAAATCCCCTTCAAAACACCCAACAAGGATTCAAACCGCCACCTCCCCGTCTCCATTAATCCAGTCCAACACGAGAGTTACCACAGATTTGATTGCCTCGGTTTACTAACAACATTGTTTATTTGTGGTAAGTTGTTATCGGTATCGGCAATGCTGGGACTTCAGTCATGTCCTTGTGGTTATTAAACACCACCGGGGTTAAACCCCAACAAATCAATATACGACAGCCTAGCCGCCAGTGGCGTGGGGAGATAAGTTGCCAGGAACTGGCCAAGGTTTGTTAAAACTGTGCTGGCATCGCTTCTTCTCCGATAAGTTCCCATTTGACCGACAGCGCTCTCTGATCTAGCTACAGCATCCTGTGGATTGGCTGGAGGCAGGTAAAATGTATGTTGTTTGGAAGATATATATCTGTGAGAGAGCGATGCGTGAGTTTAGGATTTGCATCACACATGTTGCAAGAGCTCCCTGCAAATGAGTTTGTCTTGTTCGGATAATGAAAATGCTGAGATCCTGAAAATGACCTGACGACCATCTTTAGTGACAGTAGTTCGATCCTCTTTAGGACTGAAATACAGATGTCCAGTGGTGTTAGACCACTTTAGGAACAAATTTTTATTTTTATTTTTCCCTTCCAGAGTAAACTATGAAGGGGCCTGACGCAGCCTAGTTGGTGTTCTCAATTATAGAAGGGAGTTTTTAATACAATAGCACAGGTTCAATTCCAGGTGGGGGACAAATGTTTATCAATGTCAACATCGGAAGTTTCCTTGCCTGACCACATACTTTGTACAACCCTTGATGTTGAAATAACATCGACAAGTCCCCGTTCCAGTGTTCCTCAGTTCCATGAACGAGTGATGAGGAGAATGATCCATGTTACTGAGGATACTCATCTTCCCCTGAACATTAGGCTTTCTTTCTACCACGGCCCGCATTCTGTCCTCGCCTGTCTGAACACATACATGTCCAGAGAAAGTACTTGTCTCCTGGTGGTAGTACAGGGTGCTTATGAAGTCTAGTAACATGTCCAGAGAGAGTACTTGTCACCTGGTGGTAGCACAGGGTGCTTATGAAGTCTAGTAACATACAGTGAGAAACTTTAGATACTTTACACACATGTTTTTGTGGCCAACATTGATAACATTTTACCATATTATTATTATTATTGTTATTATTATTATTATTATTATTATTATTATTATCATCATCATCATCTATAAAAAGTGACCACTGCAGATCACATGACTTTGCGTATGGATGTAATTTGTATAGGGTAAGTACATTATTTTTAATGCAAAAAATATTTCTTACCGTATAAATCATACTGTAAGTAATTCTAATTCAGAAATTTAATTCTATCTCTTGTCTATGGAACTATAATTTTCATCGAATCTGAAGCGTTGGTTAACTTTTGAAATTTCACCGTCAACTTGTTCAAGCAAATAAAATCCTTATCCCCGCTGATGATTTACTTGAAGTTTACAGAATCTTCCTGAAGTTAACCAACACTTAAGTTCTGATGGGGATTAAAGTAACATAAACATGAAATAAAATTATATTCCTGAACTATCTATGATTTAAGTCTTTATGTCCATCCTGTATAAGTGAGAATGGAGCCTGCCATCGTTTGAAGACACTCTATCCAGTCAGGTACTCTATCCGTGCGGCCAACACTGCCTGTGTGAGGGAATGCGGTTTCCGAAACTTCCACTCTTCTTGAGGAAAGAGGTAAACTTTTGTTATCTTTGTAAACTAGAAACTTCTAAGGAAGGAGGAACAAATGAGTTGGAGGACGTTTTGAACTTTTTATTATACCCTTTCCCCTCCCCCCAATCACATAGTTCTCAAATAGTAAGGGGTGAAGGACTGAGGGGTTAAATAAATCCTCGTTATTTGATAAATAAACGTTCATTTATCCTCACTAGTCCTCATGCCGGGGGGATAAACCATCTAAGCCACAGGGTTTCTACATCCTAAACTTGGTAGGAGGCCCGTTATGTAAGGCCTTATAGCGTACCAGAATCCTCCTGTATATTGGTATCTTGGTAGGATAAAACACCTTACAGAACCCAACTTAGGTTCAGACATTTTATAACTTTTGTGGAAATTTTCACTCTGGGACCTAAATTTTTTAGAGGCTTTAATACTTTTTATATGAAATCAGGAACCTTGTCATAATAGCTTCCATAAATTAAATGAATAGGGTAAATTTTATCTATAAACTTCAGTTCCGCTTTTGAAAATCTGTAAATTTTGATATGATAGACCTCGAAGTAAAAGCGTTATAAAAAACTCAATCGGTTTGGTTATAACTCAATAAGTTGCTGTCGAAATAAATTTATATTTTCTAGCTTTCCCTTTTGTAAAACTTTTGAAATTTTGAAGAAAAGTTTTGATGTATAAGCTTTAATTTTACAAGAAAAAAATAAAATAAAGCGAGACTGTTGGGGTAGGGCTTCTGAAATCCCTGTCACTTCCCGTTTGAAACAAATATCTATCCTCTCTACGCTGGTTTATTTCCTCTAAATTACCCCCACCATGCCTGTGAACGCACCAATGAGAACAAGAAAGCAACGCTAAGCGAACATAGCTATCACCATAACTTGAGGCCCTGTATCTCTTCAATATAGCGCCCGAGTTTTATTCAATATTCCGCACCTCAATTACTTTCCATCTATCTCAGAAATTATTGACACGTTTCTCGTAATGGCCGTCAGACCCCCTCCTGCCCCCTCCTACTTCCCAGACGACTACATCGAGCCAAGCCGACACTCCCGAGGCACGCGTTTATTTTGAAGAAGAGAAGTGACCGTCTTATTATCACGTAATACCTGCCTGTCTTTCGTCGGAATAGCAAGGTACAAAGAAAGATAAAGAGGTAGAAATATAAACTGTAAGAGGGGGAGAAGAGGGCGGGGAGGGGGTAACCAATCATCAGAAAGAGGCACACACACACATATATATATACTCTATTATTTTGATAGCAGCCGTTCCGCTACCAAGTCTGGTTATATTTCACACGGTGTTGCAACAAACACCTGTATCTGATATAATGTGTGTCTCGTCTAGTCTGGCTTACTAGTGGCGTGGAGGTTGGGGTTTGAATCTAAGTTAGGTGTACTGAGGCTAGGTTTTCCTATTGGTTTTATTCTCTCTCGACATGCAAGTTAAATTACATTTCCTCAAAGTACTGTATTACTTACAAAATTACCCCATTAATGTTAATATGTGGATACACCGTACGCGTAGTAAGACGCGGGGCGTCGCTTTAAATTACAGTTGATTTATTATTATTACTAGTATTATTACTAACCGAAAGAAACTCCAATACACCACAACGAGGACGTCCATGCTGATGTTAACAAACAATGCATATCCACTGCGCGCGACAGAAAAGATGCAAATTATGGCTTTTAGTAGAAGATACTATTTTTGCTGACACCTCAGTCCCCTAACTTTTAAAATGAGTGTTCAGTTGTTAAAATACGTTCAACCATGTCCTCGTAATTCAATCCCCGTAAATGAGCTTATCAAAATGATAAGAAGATTAAACCTTTGACCAGTCATACAATTCCATCATGTTAGGGTGTTAAGAGCCTGGGATCTCCTAACAATCGGGACCTACAAAGCCCTTTGTGGAGCCGCCTGATCTCTAGATCCATGACATGAACCACAATCCCCTGGTAACGGAACCATGATCGTGATCCACGATAAATATCCAGTTATTTATGACGTATTTAATCCCAACATGATCACATGAGGACATCACGAAGCTGTTTGCGACCGGAAGTTCAAAGGCAAGTTTGGGTGAGGGGTGGGGGCTAGAAATGTCCCCGGTCAAAGGGTTAAATCTCCCCTCTTGTTAAATTGCATCTTCTCCCTCCATGAGGGGAGCTTATGTTCCTGGAGTCCGAGGACAGTAGGAAGCCACAAGGACTGCGCTAACCACTCGGACACATTATCTGACAACTAATGGAAGTATCTCCCCCTTACCCCTCTTGGGGACTTAGCACTAGGTGAAGGGGGGTGGGTAGAAGGGAAGGGGTGTCTCGGAGCTGGGAGCACGCAAGTTGGACGAGTATAACAAGTTCCTGTCGCTGATGCGAGGAGATATAGAGTGAGTCTTGTGTATTATTGGAGATCAAGGTATACTACATCCCTGATTGCACCTCCATGATATCACACACACACATACACATACTCCACACTTCCCTGTCCTTGCATATTCCCTTCAACATCCATACACCGAGTCTTACATGCTCTTTTATTATTAAGACTCTTAATGTTTCTCTTTTTCACACATTCATCTACAACATTTAACCACGTCTTACATGACCTACCCCTTCTTTTTGATACACACACACTCTACCTTCATATATTTTCTTCATCACTCAATCCACTCATGCTCTGTACATGCCCAAACCACCGTAAGACACTTCTTTCCCATTGACCTGTTGGATTCCCTTTCAAACCACACTCCTTCAGCCTCCATTCTTTACTGACTCTGTACATAAGAGTTTTTCCACAAACATTTCTTAGACCACAATCTCCTTTGTTCTTGTGTTTCTCCTGACAAACCCACACTTCACATCCATACAACAATGTTGGTGTTAACACACTGTTATATACTACCATCTTTGCCTCTATTGGTACTACTTCATTCTTTGTAATAGTCCACATACATCCAACTACTCTCCGAGATATATTCACACGTCTGTTGATTTCACCACCCATCCTTCCATTTTAACAGAACATTCTGCCTAGATACACAAAATCATTCACTTGTTCTAACAGTTTTATATTTATACTAAGTTGACGATAATTTCCTGATATGTCCTTATCAAAAACTGTAAACATAGTTTTGGAGACATTTATACGAAGATCCATCCCGGCTGTCGCCACATTCAAACGATTTAATGAATTCTGAAGAGTAAAATAGTGTAATTGGAAATAAGAGATAAAAAAAGGGTTTTAGAAAGAGAGAAAGATAAAGAGTGGGATTGAAGCAAGGAGAAATGGAGAAAGGACAACTCATTACAATATTATTAAAATATTCAAACTTAACATGAATTGGAAGGGCAGACATTATATTTTGTTGTTTTTATTATCGGATTAAGAGTGCCTGAAATGTCTCACTCCAATAAGCACACAAGGTTTGATGTATTTTATAAGAAATAAAGTTTACTTCCATCTCAAGTCTTCCTTTCTATGAAATTGTATTTCCTGTTGTTATGATTGTGATGCGGCTTGGAACACATGTGGGGGTGAGTTTGAGGGATATTTATCTGTTGTCATGGTCGATAAGGGGGGAGTGCGGTGGAAAATATCTCCTTAGTGAAGGAAGAAAAGGGTCAATACAAAATACAAGGTTCGAGGAGGAGCGAGGTGTAAAATAAAAGGAAGTGGGTTCAGGTACTTCCCCTAACTCCATCAAGGGCTCACATCTTTTTATAACGACTCAATAAACTTTTATATTTTTAAAATAATATACAAATATTATAGTGATAAGTTAATAATTTAATGATCTCAACCAAATTTGGTATACCATGTATAGTCTATACATTTTTTTCCCTAGGCCTATAGGTACCGTTTTAAACTATAAGGGCGCTAGTAAAACGCATGAGGCGCCATGTGGCGAAATTTTGAAATTAAAAATGAAACGGTTTATTGTCCTTGATATAGTTAATGTGCAGTATCACAAAAAGAATGACATTTTTTTATTAAATATGGGTTAAAAAAGATTAATCCTGGCCATAGCTCCAAACAATCTTTTAGAAAGGATTTAGCTCTATTTAAAGAAAGCAACATTATTGATTTGACCAAATTTCAAGATTAAAATTCAACTTTTATAACATGATAATTGATACGCTATTATCCAACTAATCTTAATTTAGCCCCCACAATCTAAATTTAAATAATTTGTATGAATTAAAAAGGTTTTAAAATACTATAATTTTGTAGCCTAGGTATTATTTTATTCTATGTATACTTGTGAATATAAAAATGATGTTAAATACAATTTTGATTTGATATGTATAAGAAAAACTCTCGGGGCTTGTATGGAAACACGCTGGGATTATTTATTTATTTTATCTGACAAATTATGATAGATTTTATAATTTTTAGCACTAAAACACACACCAACAGATGTGGGACCATGATAGTAACAAAACAAATATTTTCAAAGAATTCGAAAAAAAAAAAAATCTTTGAAAACTCACCAAATTGTCCTTTTGAGTCGTATTCTATTAGGCCGTCCACGTCAATTTTTTCTAACAAAATTATTCTTAAAATAATATTGATCGAATTTTTTATTTATTCACACATGAAATGTTATAAAGGTTATTTATTTATCCATGAAAGGTAAGTTCTAATTGCTACCATATCATACGATAGCTGCAAAATCTTACTGCACCATCATTTGTTACAAATAGCAAGGCCTTAGTTAAGTGGAATGACAAATGGAGACTAATGTTATTTTCTAACTAGGCCTATTGTAGACAAATATTTATAAATAAGCAATAACAACAGTGGGATTAACTAATCATTTAGTTAAAAACATAAGTGATATATAAGCTATAAGAGATTTATCTAGTAGACTACTACAAATATTGTCTGTCGAGTTTAATTTGATTTACAAATAAAACAAACTTTTGAAATTGACTGGTTTCTTAATATAGTTCTTGGACTTTCTCGTAATTGAGAACGAGTCGGAACAAAACAAATGAATAATAATCCTCATTTCCTTCTATTGACAGTTTGAATCAACTTTTTTCGTTTTACTTCCTCCCATGGTCTACCAGGAAAATTGTAAAATTATATGTCTCTCGTAGTGTTTATGTATCGAATTGAACATACAACAATACAACTATTATTTCCTACTCTGACACTTTTTACTTGATTCATTGTATCGAAATTAATATGATAAAATTAGGTTTAAAAATGTAGAACATCAGTTAACATCTAATTTGCTGTGTGTTCCGACGTTGACCGTCACTTAGGAGCTTCACATTTATACCGCTGCCAGCGCCACATACATCCCTATAGTTCAGGCCCTATTGAGGCATATACCCAGTAGACCAACAATTTTTGAAACATTTAAACCTTAAAAATTCAATGGATCTTTGTATTAAAAAACATTTGATAGAACTCACTAGAGCCGGCCAAAGAGCCGGATTATGTTACGATACAATGTTACCTAATTACTCCAGCTCTTTGCGGAACAACTCAAAACAAAGAAACGATGCTAGGAAAAATTTTGTTCGAGCTAAGAATGTTTTTAATTAATATAAAGTGGCTAGAAGTATGTTAAAACTAAATATGTAATATTTTTAAATTTGTGATTCAAGTGAACATAAAACGATTTGAGAATATGTTCGATTCTAATTGTTTCAATATTAAAAACATTGTCTCTTTCAGCCACGAATACATTTACCCAACAGAGATTCGTTAACTAATATGTTTGTGTGGTGAGACTAGGAATATTAAAGGCACTTGTTTTATTTGAATAAACTCGACCTTGAATTGAATAATTTTAATATAGTTATCAAATCTAATCTGGTTGGCAGTAATTTGGCTACCTTCATTTGCGTCGTCAGAAGACAATGGCTTAGTTTAATTCCTCCACGTTTGGTCATAGGTCACTTATCATCCCAATAATTATTGAGAATATAATATGCCCCAGCTAATAAAATTATAGCAGCTCAAATGTAGAAACAAATGAACAGAACAAACCGCAATCTGAACAAAGTCTCGTAATGTTTTATGGACTAACCTGGAGTTACATGTGTTAGAACTGTGAACACGTTGTTAATTATGGAAATGACGTTATTTATCTTGGTTCTTGTAGCTAGATACATTTATTTTGTATCGCGTCTTACTACCCGTACGGGATATCTGCAGATAATAACGATACTATGGTAGGTTTAATTCAGGTATAGTAAATAAGAAATTCACCCTCATTTGATGGAGGGAGAGCGATAAAGCCTTTAGACAAAAGCACCCTCAGTCGGGATTCAAACCCCCTATCTTCCAGTTTCTGAGAGAGTGATGCCTTGTAACAGGTTGTCATTGATCCTAATATATTTTTGAAAAGTAAAGTATTTTCCTCTGTTTGTTGACAGATGTTGCTTCAAAACGGAGAGGACAGATTCTGGTCGAGATGGGATGGAAAGACAAGTAGGAAGGTTTTCAAAATGGATGTAATTTGATGACATAGCTGAGGAAGGAGGAGGGTGGGATATATAACCGTGGAGGATTCCAGAGAACCAACCAAGGAAGAGACGACACAGACTATTAGTGCAATCGGTTTAGATGGGTTCTACTCTCAGGAGACTGGAAGCTGCTTTACTCCAAAGAACAATCCAAACAAGACCTTGAGGAAAGTTGATGTCATGTTGATACATTCTTGTCCCAATATTTAGAAAAACAAACAATTTGTTATTATTTTTACAATGGAAGAGTGAGTATCTTATCTCTACTCGTGTACACTCCGACCGCGATGAGCCACATCACAGTGGGTCCATGCAAGGTGAGATTACTGCCTTACAGGGTGAACGATACAGATGGGGGTCACTAGCACCTTGGCTACACTCGAACAAGCTCTGAGTCACAGCTCTCCACTCGATAAGAGCAAGAGTATCTCACAGGACCACTAGGTATAGTCTGTGCCACAGAACTAGACCACGGCTAAAAGAGATTAACAAGTTGAAACGTCGCAAACTAGCAGCATTTTTTATTTCTTAGGGGATGTTAACTCAGTGGTGCACCATGCTGGTACATCAGTGGTACGGGTCAGCTTTAGATAGCTTTGTGCTCTATACAAATAGTTTATCGATAACGGGTTAGCTTTTAATCAACGTTTCACGACCACATGTTTCGTAAAGTAAATGGCTCGTAAAAAGTAATAGCAACAGTTAACTTTAGAAGGAAACCAACCAAACAACCAACACACGAACATAGAACCAGGTTCTGACCTATCCATTACAGTCTTAAATGAGCAAAATAGTTGGATACAAGCAAACAGACATCTCTTCTTCTAGTGATGTACATTCTGTCCCGGCAAATATTCACATTACATGCTGTCACTAGGTTAAGATTAGTGGGGTCTAACTTGTTTCATCAATATCCTCCATTATTATTGGTATCGAAACAATCGAGAGTCGATCATATTAGCTATTTCAATCCTTGGTGTCTAATCTCAGGAGATGCATGTTCTGGTGTTTATACGAAATGGCGATATTCAGGATTGAGTTATGTTTCTTTGTGACCATTCATATATTCCTTGTCGTTTTACTTAGTACCGGTAAATTGTTGATCGTATTCGACAATAACTTTGTGTTCTGTTGCAGCCTTTTGCAAATTGTGCTCCTCCCATAGCTCAGGTTCCGTGAGAAGACAAAGGTTTCAACTCTAGATAAAGAACACTTGACAAAGGCGGAGCCAGAACATGACGTCATGGTTTACGTTTGTTATATAGTCCACTGTTAAACTTGTCAAAATGAACTGTTGTTATTAAACTGTTGTTATTGTACTTTTGTTATTGAACTGTTGTTATTGTACTTTTGTTATCGAACTGTTGTTATTGTACTGTTGTTATTGACCTGTTGTTATTGTACTGTTGTTATTGAACTGTTCTTATTGAATGTGTGTAATATTAGTGTAGACATTTTGACGAGAGCTCCAATTTTTCTGGTGCAAGCTCCTTTGTTCTAAAACTTTTGGGAGTTCTTTCTCCGCGCAGATCTAACGTGGCAGTTAGGCTCTTTTAACAATGTTTCTTACTACCCATCCAGGCTATACGCTTATCTACTGGGTTAGGGATAAGGAAGGTTGAACTCATAGAAAGTGTACTCGCATTCGTGTGGGGAGAGAGTGTAAGACCATCTAGGAAAATAACCTTCAGTACATCAATCTGGGATCGATCCCCAATCTCCCCGGTCATCCGCAGCCTACTCTATCGCGAGCGTGAAATGGTTGCTGTTGGTATAACAAATAGTCCCCTCTGTGCTATTCTCACTTAGACTGGATGTAACAAATAGTCCCCTCTGTGCTATTATCACGCAGACTGGGTGTAACAAATAGTCCCCTCTGTGATATTCTCACGTAGACTGGGTGTAACAAATAGTCCTCCTCTGTGATATTCTCACGTAGACTGGGTGTAACAAATAGTCCCCTCTGTGCTATTCTCACTTAGACTGGGTGTAACAAATAGTCCACTCTATGTTATTCTCACTTAGACTAGGTGTAACAAATAGTCCCCTCTGTGCTATTCTCACGCAGACTGGGTGTAACAAATAGTCCCCTATGTGCTATTCTCACTTAGACTGGATGTAACAAATAGTCCCCTCTGTGCTATTCTCAGGCAGACTGGGTGTAACAAATAGTCCCCTCTGTGATATTCTCACGTAGACTGGGTGTAACAAATAGTCCCCTCTGTGCTATTCTCACGTAGACTGGGTGTAACAAATAGTCCCCTCTGTGATATTCTCACGTAGACTGGGTGTAACAAATAGTCCCCTCTGTGCTATTCTCACTTAGACTGGGTGTAACAAATAGTCTACTCTGTGCTATTCTCACGCAGACTGGGTGTAACAAATAGTCCCCTCTGTGCTATTCTCACGTAGACTGGGTGTAACAAATAGTCCCCTATGTGCTATTCTCACGCAGACTGGGTGTAACAAATAGTCCCCTATGTGATATTCTCACGTAGACTGGGTGTAACAAATAGTCCCCTATGTGCTATTCTCACGCAGACTGGGTGCTTAAAAAATAACCTCTTTGTGTTTTAATGTTATTTCTACGTAATTATTTCCAGCCCAACCAGCAGTGTTTGGCTTTGTGGTTACCGCTCCTGACTTTAATTTAGCCGGCTGAGGTACAGATTCTAGCAGATACGATTTTTTTACAAAATGTGTTTTTACATTCCTTACCCAACGTGAATTGACCGAAATATTAAATGCATATCCATGTTCCCTTGGATTAGATGTGTGAGCTATTAATAGACAACACACTCGAACTAACAATATAAACTAGTCGCAGGAAAATAATTACATTTAAATACTAACAAAAAACAAAAGGCAAAATACTGTCCAAAGAAAACTTAGAACATGTGAGATATGTCTTGTGTCTTTACAACGCTTGTTTTAACACACGATGTATAGTTTATGTTAGTGAGCGAATGTATGGACGCTACTAATACAGGGTTCCCGATGTCATAGAAAAGTGGTTCAAGGTTATAATCCGTGTTTGAGATAACAGTCAGAGATGTTTTTGGCGATCATTCATTGACAATTGACATTCACAGACTACTTCCGGTGGGTGGGATGGTTTGATTTGCTAGCGGCGTATTATTTGACGCAGGAAATATCTTTGTCTTGTGAGAAATACCAGTAAATGCTATACATTGGTGGACACAGACTTGAAGATCTTTTAAAACTATTTAGAAATAAACTTTGTGCTTTAAGGCTTTCAGAAAATCCTAAATGCCAGAAACTTAGCGGGTTTATAACGTCTCAGGGTGGAGCTGTCCGGTAGTAGGGGAACAAACGGGGAGGAGGAAAACATAAGTGACAATACATTATTTGTCGTGACCCCCCTCTTTATTAAATGACATCATTCCATTTACAACGCTCCATTACAAGCTCCTCTAACAGTTACCTTTCGTTTCCCGGACATTTAGCTCTTAATGATCAACAGAAATATGTGGGGATATGTGGGAACATGTGGGAATATGTGGGGATATGTGGGAACATGTGGGAATATGTGGGGATATGTGGGGATATGTGGGAACATGTGGGGATATGTGGGAACATGTGGGGATATGTGGGAACATGTGGGAGCATGTGGGAACATGTGGGGACATGTTGGTTTCGGACTTGTCAGAAAGGAAAATGTCAACTTTAAGACCATGTTTACGAGTCTATGTGTGTGCGGGTCATGAGAGAACAGTTTTGTGCTGATTCTAGTAGACACCAAACACGTGTTCTGTGATAGGCTTTGTCAATATTGCTTAACCTAAGCGCAGCATTTGATGGACGATATCTCGGCTACCTAATATCTACGTTTATTTTGTACTTTGTGTTGTTATAACGACTTTAACTGGACTTACATGGTTTGGCAGTGAAGGGAAAGTTGGGAGTTCGAATCATGGATAAGGTGTTTTTATTATAAATGTTTCAGATCACTCTTAAAACGCTAATGTGGATACATTTGTTTCTTAATATATACTCCTCTAGCGTAGGACGTGGTGGAAGAAAAACCTTCTCTGACAAAATGAGACGAATTTTAAATAAATGCAATAATATTCGCCTGGAGAGAGGATGAGGTTCCTATAAAGTGATAAAATACCAGCCAGTGCCCCAACTGGCGTTGAACCCCAAGTCTGTATTGTAAACCACGGCGCCAACCCTACACATGCCTCAATAATGAATACAAAATAATTTTTATCTGGATTGTAATCGTGCCCAATTTTACATACAAAGTCATTTAAACACAAACCAGCTTAACCTAGGACAACAATAGCTAGCACTTAACATCCAGCTCTGTATCAGGGCTATAAGTCCTTGGTCATAGTAAACATGATTGGCCCCCTTTACCACTCAGCCACTGAACGGGCCATACCGACTTTTAAATACCCAGAGATGATTAAATTACAGCTCTAATTACTTGCCCCCTATGTTTCTTTTTACCGTGCACTTAATTAGGTAACATAGAATATTGAATAACTCGCAAATAATAGTGCATTAAAAGTGAAATATTTTGCGTTGATTACCAGGAAATTGGCCACAGAATGTTTCTGACTGGCTTCACAATCTCATAAAATAATCCCAGTGGAGTGTTTCGGTATGTTACGCTACCGATTGATAGTGGAACAAGCAATTGGTACTGTACCCCCAAAATTATCATACAGATAACCTCAAATTATTTCCATGCTACTGCACATGTAACATTGTTAACCATTGTTACCTTACAGCAGGAAGTGAGCCACATTTAAATATTGGTGGATGCTCAAATTGAAACTAAATTCATGTTTTAAGTACATTTTATCAACAATGATTGTGGCCTACATAATTACCAATTAATTAATAGCTTAAAAATGTACTTTAGGAGATAATTCAATCCATGGAAATGTAATTTAGCACTTCATTTAAAGGTTTAAAAGTTGGTCTATTTTATCAAATAAAATAATTTGTAAACTAAGATAAAGTGATAAAGAGAAGATAAACTACAGCTGAATACACGTTTTACACCAAGGTTAGGTGAACAAAGTGAATGTCCATCAAGGGTGCCGTCTACTGGGAGAAAAATATCTTGCCACGGAAATTCTGAAGCTTCAAAACCACTAAAAAAATCCTCAATTATCTCAAATTGTTATTTGTGATCTCTTTAGAATTAAAGATATTTGTTTGTGGTATCTAGTAACTTTCTTTGACCTGAAAACTGCGTTTTATAATGTTTTAAATTCTATATGAATCTGTTGGTATGTTCCGCCTACATGTTGGAATGAGTCATATTATTTTAAAAAACAAACACATTTTTAGATTTCGTGGGATTTGTACACTATGCAATACATCAATAGACGACCTCTTTAATATCAAAAATTGCAATTTAAAATAAAAACAATTGTGTATCATTTTTAACAATTATTTTGTAAGATTAGAGATGTGCATTAATACATTTTACGGATAATTTTTTAATAATAACATTGACACGTATACGATAAAAATTCTTTGATTAATATAAAAAGTTAATAAATTATCTACAACTTACCTTTGTACGATAGTTTGACTCTTCATACAGTTACCTTGATACCATAGTTTAACTCTTCATAGAGTTACCTTGATACCATAGTTTGACTCTTGATACAGTTACCTTGATACCATAGTTTGACTCTTGATACAGTTACCTTGATACCATAGTTTGACTCCTCATACAGTTACCTTGATACCATAGTTTGGCCGTTCATACAGTTACCTTGATAACATAGTTTGACTCCTCATACAGTTACCTTGATACCATAGTTTGGCCGTTCATACAGTTACCTTGATACCATAGTTAGACTCCTCATACAGTTACCTTGATAACATAGTTTGGCCGTTCATACAGTTACCTTGATACCATAGTTAGACTCCTCATACAGTTACCTTGATACCATAGTTTGACTCCTCATACAGGATGGACACGTAGCTCCAGCCGAACCTTCTGATGATCTCTACCATAACCTTCACCTGGTAATGATCAGAAGGGATAGTTCTAAAGAAATACTCGAACCTCTGTTTGTTGCTTAGTTCAGGACTTGTGGAGAAAAACGAAACCTGAAATCAGTCAAAGCAAACTTGAAATTACCGACAGAAGATAGGACGCTTCCATCTAAATATGTTAAAACGAGATTGAAATAAATAAATTATTTGTTTCTTAATTGCAATTACCACAGGCCTTATAACAATTTAAGGCATATTATCTAATTTACTATTTTACACTATTAATTAATTTATATACACAAGTATTTAAATACCAATTAAAATATTGATTAGCTCAGTCACAAGAGGTGCCCATGTTTGTCATAGATTCGTGTATTAGATAAAAATTAGTAAGTTATGAAGACACAGATGAGGTTATTTCTATTTATTAATAAAGTGTGTACCATCAATAAACCCAACCAAACCCTTGAATGAAGGTACAATGTATTCTGTGCGCTCCACATCACTGCACGTTAGTATTATCCACAGTGTTATCACAACACATCTGACCGGGATTTGAACCGTTACCGGCAATACAGTATTTTGCAAGAGTGATGCCTTAGACCACGTGGCCACCGATGTCAGCTGATGGATGACTCGAAATATTTAAAGATAGTATAAATATTTATACTTATCCCCCCCCCTACAAAATACTCTTTTGAAACAACTTTTAGAAATGTTGTATTTCAATAAAAATATATCGATTTCTTTGATCTTTTTTATATTTATGACAAATATTTACTTCACCGCTTCTCCACTTTTGAGTTTCGTTCCCACTATTCGTGCGTCAGAATGAGACACCGGGAATAGAAGACACGTTCTCTGAGTTAGTCCTGTAGTCGGGGGTGAGACTATTACATGGGCAGGACTAACAAGGCCGTATTTTACTAAATTCAATTAAAAATTGAACCCAAATAATTGTACTTATCAACAATACAGTATTAGACATAATTGATGTGTTTAAACATATTATTTAATAGTAAATGGAAATTGAACTGTAGTTGAAACTGTACCTGTGAATTGTTCTCAAAACTCAATCATTGGTCAGGTATTAACAGTCCCATGTGAGCTACTCGTGATTGGTCAAATGAGAACAGAGAGTGTGAGAACATATCAACAAGCTGTGCTTAACCTGTCAACACTCCACTACACGATCTTGAGTGAAACCACTGTATACAAATAGTGGTCCCACAGCTCTACCCCTCACACGACGAGTCTCCCTGACAGAAAGTCTAGAGATTGGAACTTTGGTGCTCCCTGTTTTGGGAATATGTCAAGTCAGTGAATACTGCTCCTTTGGGAGTCTTCCAATAACTGTCAACAAGATGTATATTTCAACTGCTCCTATTGGTTGGTTAGAGAACATTACCATTTGTATTGGAGCTCACTCGCTGGTATGTGCAGTGGAAACATATGGACATCGATAGGAGCACGAGGCTACCTTTGGAAACATGTCTGATATATTTTGTGGGATGTTTAAATGATGCACGTAATAAACCACATTATTTATCATACATTTAGATATAATTATATTACTTGGTAAAAAGTCTAGATTTAGATAACAAACTTGTTGGAAATGGCAATTACGAGAGCTCCACTATAAAACTAAACTTTATAAAAATGTTTTGCTTGAAACAGATTTGTATATAAAATACTTTATAAAAGTTAAATATTTTATAATTTGAATGGATTTTAATTTGTAGTTGGCCTAAGAACATATTAGAGGAAAACTAGACATAGCTGTTAGACGATCAATTAGGTATAGTTTGTGACTCCCAACATGTTAAAATGTAATTAATGTGAGAGCTATCACAACTGCCTGGTAATGTGTGTACTATCCCAACTACCTGGTAATGTGGGTACTATCACAACTACCTGGTAATGTGTGTACTATCCCAACTACTTGATATATTGTATATTATCACAGCTGGTTTTAAATCAAGGTTTAGTGTTTGACTATAAAACAAATTGTTAATGGAAATAAACACATTTTATAAAACGTGCTATAAACTTGATTACACATTCCTTTGGTACGAATTTAAAATGATCTAATCCTGATCAAACAAAATAAGCGAGGTACTATTGGATTTACAGTAGAGTCCCTATTACTTGAAATATAGAGACTTTACTGTGCTATTATTATTATTGTTGTTACTATTGTTACTATTGTTATTATTATTATTATTATTATTATTACAACTACACAGAAAATAAGGGCGTAATGTAAATATAAAGAATATCTTATTTCTAAAGATTTTTAAAAGTATTCTCTCCAGACATGTTAGTCTGATTTGAAACTAATAAAAGACTAGTAATTGTATGTTGTACTTGTGTCTGTTTTGCTGTGAGCAGGTCCTGTGAAGAAACCCATCATGGCACGGAGCTCACCGCGAGCATCTGATTGAGGAGATTGACCTGTAATTGATATCAGGCCGGGATACGAACCCCATTAACAGACAATAGAGAGTTGTGGGGGAAGGAGTCCTCCCCTCTCTTCCCCGCAGATACCCTAGAGACGAACCACTGGGAATCTGCCGCAAGGGGAGGAGGGGGAGAAGAATATAATCCCTGCGACACAAGGATCGAGTCTTGACAGGGTCGTAGAGATTCTGAGTCTACTGGTGAGCTGAATGGTGAGTTGAATGGTGAGCTGAATGGTGAGCTGATATAGACTGGTTTGCCAGTAACGAGGAGGTTGAGGTTCGAGTCTAGACGGGTTTATTGAGGGGGTTATTTTTATTATATAGTTTTACACTCTTCCTCTAATAAAAATAGGGTACATTTCCTACTAATTATACCCCCCTCAAGCCTATCGTAGGGTGAGTATAGCATGAACGGATACTAAGAAGAGCAATATAGCATAATTATGTTTTTTACCATAGCTGTAATTTTTATGTAACACTAGTTAAATTTATTTAGTAAAAAAGGGAAACTACTTACATTAAAAACTTTAATACTCCTCAACTACACTAAAATATTAAATCAAATACTGTAAAATGGTCAACTAACATATTACAAAACCAATATGTGCAGAGTGTCAAGTGGTGTGGTGTTGTCACTAGCGCACTCTACAGTGATCAATACAAATATTCCATTCTCCCTGAATATCGCTCAGGAGTTCTTTATAAAAATACATTTTGAAACAAGTCTAGGATTGGTTCTGAATTTCGCTTACAGATCCCCCCCCCCTCAATATATTCTTCTTGTAAGGTGTAAGTCATCATTGTTGCAGGAAACAAGAGGAAAGATGGAGGAGGGTGGAGGTTCTATGGATATAAAGTGGAAGTGAGGGAGGCCTGAAACTCCTCGTATTTACATCAATTTCTTATTTTCTTGCGCTCCCAAGCAGCGGGACCCGGACACGGGGGGTGGGGACGGGCGAGGAAATTGGATTTCCCTCCAAATGAGGTGTTAGGAGGAAAGACGTGTCCGGGTTTTGTGGTCGGCGACACTCGGGTAAGACCGGCACAACTTCGTGAGGCTGGTGGCGCGCCTGGTGACGAGACTCCCAGCCTTGTATTACCACTCATAGGCTAGTAGCGCGCCTGGTGACGAGACTCCCAGCCTTGTATTACCACTCATAGGCTAGTAGCGCACCTGGTGTACGAGACTCTCAACCTTGTATTACCACTCATAGGCTAGTAGCGCACCTGGTGACGAGACTCTCAACCTTGTATTACCACTCATAGGATGACAGTTGGCTGTAGATGAGTCTGGGTGAATACTCCCCCAGACAAGGACGTGATGATGTAAGAACATTCCTTCAAACAAGGAGGTGACAGAAGGATCCTTGTTCCTCATGTGTGTGTCGTATCATCACCTATCATCAGTCTGACAGTTCAAGTCCTCTGCCGGTTACTGAGAAACTAAACAGGCTAACCGCCAGTCAGTCCTATGTGCACCCGGCCTTACAGTCAGTCCTACGTGCACCCGGCCTTACAATCAGTCCTATGTGGACCCGGCCTTACAGTCAGTCCTATGTGCACCCGGCCTTACAGTCAGTCCTACGTGCACCCAGCCTTACAGTCAGTCAGTCCTATGTGCACCCGGCCTTACAGTCAGTCCTATGCACACCCAGCCTTACAGTCAGTCAGTCCTATGTGCACCCGGCCTTACAGTCAGTCCACTCGTGTTATCTGTCGGTATGCAACGCTGAATACTGACCGTAGCTCAGCCGTGCAATACAGCAATGTAAGCTCCAGAGTCCCTTCTGTTGGGAAAATATAATCCTCTCCATTAATAAATACGTCAATCATCACTTTACAACAAGCTCGAGCATGTGGGCTACACACACTCACACACGGGTATTAATACGACGCTATTACTCCATCAATCGTGGTTGTGCGCATTATCCCGCCATTGCCGTCAAACAGAAGTCATCCTGGATTTGTTCGGGTGTTGGGATATTCCATCAGCCTGTTAATTGGCTGTTCTCAGAGAGAGAGAGAGCTCCCCGCACTGGTGTGTCCCGATGGACGGACTTAAATTTAGCAACATTCTAGACACATCAGACAGAGAACACAACAGACTCTCCGTGGACAGTTCAGTCGGAACTATCAACACTTATATCTGGATTAGTGAAGACTCAACCTAATGGGGCTATTTTATCTTATATTTTGATAGTTAAATACCCTGACGCGTTCTGAACATTTAGGAACGTTTTAAAATGTACACTACCTTTACTTTATAAAGCATATTAAATTGGCAACCCTCCCATTGAATGTGCAATTTAAAGTTTGAAGCTGATCTATTTGTGTGTTTTAACAGAACTGAGGAAGAAGCTGATGAAATGCTACATTCGGAGCATCGCGCTGTTTGGAGCATCGCGCTGTTCGGAGCATCGCGCTGTTCGGAGCATTGGAAAGAAATACTTGGAGAGCTTTTAAATGTAGTGCTGGAGAAGAATAGAGAAGATCAGGAGGACAGAGAGGGAGACAAATGAGTTATAGTAAAGACAAGCAGGTTCATGTGCCTCTCTGAAGAGAAAGAGAAACAGACAGACAGACAGACAGGCCTGAGCCTCTGACCTTGGACAAGATTGTTTTGACCTTGTTTTTTTATATTATACCTGGCCCTTTATAAGGAAGTAAGAAGGGGGTGTCAATTTGTAGACATCTCACTGTGGAATCAGGAAGAGTACGGAATTTTCGGAGTTCACTAAGCAAACAGTTTCAGACTCTTGTAGCTCCGCGCCTGTAACAAATGTTTTCTTGCCTAGTGAGCAGGGGTATTACCTTATGATATCAGGTCATGTCTTCGTTTCTCAAGAGAGAAAATACAAAACTAAACTTGATTATCAAACGAGGAAATTTGTGAATTAAGAATGGCTTTTATTAGTTACTACCCCTGTAAAAAAAACATGCAAATATTGTGTGTAAAACAAGAAAATAGTAATAATAACGAAGAATTGAAATAATACATAAAATAAAAAATAAAAAATTAATAAATCATTATTAATAATGAATTATTAAAAAATTATAGACTAAAATATTGTATCAGGATACATTGTTCTCTTAATATATTTCTTAGGAGCGAGGAAAAAATGGTTAAGCTACGTTGTCAAAATAAATCACTTGCCAAATACTTAAAAAAAATGTGCGGGCATTATGGTATGGTGGTAT
This sequence comes from Timema genevievae, assembly GCA_902155825.1. Classification (NCBI taxonomy): domain Eukaryota; kingdom Metazoa; phylum Arthropoda; class Insecta; order Phasmatodea; family Timematidae; genus Timema; species Timema genevievae. The sequence continues at coordinate 102,221 of CABFWO010002067.1, read as the reverse complement.
TCCTTACTCCCCGACTCACCAATTTGGAAAACATTAGTTTTTATTAGATTATAATTACAGTTAAATAATGTTTTGACTTAAAGATAAGCATTAATGAGCCTTAACCTAATGATTAATGTTGATTAGAATTAATAAGAACAGTAGAATAAAGAAATATAGCATGATACACACTAGCCTGCAAAAGTTTTTGTGACAGCCAAAACAATCAGTTGATCTTTCGAAGTGGGCGTCGAAGGGCGTCACTAGCTCGTTGAAATGATTTCATGTATTATTTGAAGTAGTTGACGATATATTGCGACACTTAACAGGGAGAAATGATGGTATTCCGTACTGCCCGACTATTCCATATTACCCGCACCTCTACTCATTTGACGAATATAATTTGTTGTATAACCTTTTGTGTTTCTCTGTAAATAATACATTATTCAAACACACAAACGTATTACACAAATATATACAACCGTGCCCTTGTACTCACATGAAGATTTATTCACAACTATATAAATTATAAAACATTGATTTGAGTAAATATTCCAACTGTATTTTAAAATTAGAAAGCTATTTTCTCATGTTTCACAAATTAATATTAATCCGGCTTCCTACTAGCACGTATGGAACATGTTGAAACACCTTCCTCAGTAGTATTCTTATTACAACAGTAACAGAGTTGTAGAAGAGCCAGAGTTTGATAAATTATAACTGCTGCCCTGATAGTGATAGTTAATATTAATGTCTCTCTATAGACATCACTATATATTGAATAACTAAACACGCAAGACATGACATATTGTTGGGTATATTTAGGGAGTTCATGTAAATGTTGAACATTACCATATAATATAAAACAGTCGTGTTAAACTTGCAGGCCTCGGATATTTGCATGAGGCAACATATATCACGGTATAATTCTTATTTTGATAAACGATGTAGGAATACACAACTTGGGACGAGGACATTTTAAAAGTGACACATTTCTTGTTATGTTAGCACATATCTGTGCGATCAAAGGTTTCCCCCATTAAAAATAATAATAGGTACATCCTAAAGATCAGGGTCACGCAATTGTCGTCAGTAGAAGGTGATTCCTCTTCAGGTCCAAAGCCTAGCACTTACTCCAATAATGCTATTTAAATGCTATATTAATCTGGAGGGGAAAACATAGGGTAAGTCTTAAAAATATGTAATTTTGATTTTCTTATTGTAATAATGATTTAAAAAATAAATTTTATTTTACTAATGAAGATGATTATTTTAAATTCCTTAAAATGCGGCCCCTCCAATATTTTCACTTTTAAATGTGTCCCAGGTGAACAATCAAGCTATTTACCAGTCAGCTCTATAAGATACAGAGCTCACTAACTTATGTATAACAATATATTCTTGAGCAACTAATACTATCTTCATTGTGACAGTCAAACTAGTTAACCTAGGACAGCAGCCGAGATATTATTCAGCAAGTCTTAGTATAAGAATGGTGATATAGGTCTATTGGTAGTGACTTCTTTAAGTATGATTCGAAGTAGATCATACCATGGCCCTGTAATTGTATCCATGACCCTGTAATGTCTCCCTGACCCTGTAAGGTCTCCCTGACCCTGTAATGTCTCCCTGAACCTGTAATGTATCCCTGACCCTGTAATGTATCCATGACCCTGTAATGTATCCCTGACCCTGTAGTGTATCCCTGGCCCTGTAATGTATCCATGACCCTGTAATGTCTCCCTGGCCCTGTAATGTCCCCCTGACCTTGTAATGTCTCCCTGACCCTGTAGTGTATCCCTGGCCCTGTAATGTATCCCTGACCCTGTAATGTCTCCCTGACCCTGTAATGTCTCCCTGACCCTGTAATGTATCCCTGGCCCTGTAGTGTATACCTGACCCTGTAGTGTATCCCTGGCCCTGTAATGTATCCATGACCCTGTAATGTCTCCCTGACCCTGTAAGGTCTCCCTGACCCTGTAATGTCTCCCTGACCCTGTAATGTATCCCTGGCCCTGTAATGTCTCCCTGACCCTGTAATGTATCCCTGACCCTGTAATGTATCCATGACCCTGTAATGTCTCCCTGACCCTGTAATGTCTCCCTGGCCCTGTATTGTATCCCTGACCTTGTAATGTCTCTTTGACCATTGTCACGATGAATATAGATTTAAACCTTACATTAATTACTCAGGCCTAAAAACAAATTTCGCACCAAGAAAGATAAGAACTCACGTTATGTTTCAACTTAACCACAAGGTGGGCATGCAGGTCAGGGCAACAGTTTCGTCTTAACTTGTTTAACGGTTCGAATAAAAGCTGGATGTACTGAAACAAGATGTATTTTCCTAAATAGTTTCCTTCTCTGACTTGATGCAAATGTGAACACATTTTATTTAAACTTTACCTCCAGCAATCAAACTTCATTAGCTTATTTAAAATAAGTAAAGCCACACACAGAGTCGTACATTATATGTCAATATAAAACCACATATAATATAGTATATTAATACATAAAACCATATAATGTATAATGATACTCCGCGCGATATTATTTTACGAGTAAAATATATTTCACGAATAGTAAAATTTGTAATCGACAAAGAAAGTAGGTACAAGTCCTGGTGTATGATGATCGTAAAATAAAACGAACGGCCGTTTCGTATCGGATAACCTCACATTTCGGGCACAGGATAAAATAACGAGGGCAATATGCAGTTAAAATACTACTGGCTAATTTGTAATGTCGGTAACCTTCTACAAACCTTCGAATCAATACTAGGAAGTACAAACAACGAGCCGAGGTAGGGGTTTAGGGTTTATATTCCTGGATATCCCCGGCGTTCCTAGCGAATAGTCCTGGGTTTGATTCCATTGTCCAGGAATTATTTGTCACCAATCAAATAAACACAGCTTACATTGATATTGTACAGCTGTTGTTTAGTATTTGTATCATTTCTCATCAAGTTCTACTCAGCAAACTGCTCCCCCAAGAGTTCTACTGAGCAAGCTGCTCCCCCAAGGGTTCTACTCAGCAAGCTGCTCCCCCAAGGGTTCTACTCAGAAAGCTTCTCCCCAAGAGTTATACTCAGCAAGCTGCTCCCCCAAGAGTTATACTCAGCAAGCTGCTCCCCCAAGAGTTCTACTCAGCAAGCTGCTCCCCCAAGAGTTATACTCAGCAAGCTGCTCCCCCATGAGTTATACTCAGCAAGCTGCTCCCCTAAGGGTCCTACTCAGCAAACTGCTCCCCCAAGGGTTCTACTCAGCAAACTGCTCCCCCAAGAGTTATACTGAACAAGCTGCTCCCCCAAGAGTTCTACTCAGCAAGCTGCTCCCCCAAGAGTTATACTGAGCAAGCTGCTCCCCCAAGAGTTATACTCAGCAAGCTTCTCCCCTAAGGGTCCTACTCAGCAAGCTGCTCCCCCAAGAGTTATACTCAGCAAGCTTCTCCCCTAAGGGTCCTACTAAGCAAACTGCTCCCCCAAGAGTTCTACTCAGCAAACTGCTCCCCCAAGAGTTCTACTCAGCAAGCTTCTCCCCCAAGAGTTCTACTCAGCAAGCTGCTCCCCCAAAATTCCCGCTGAGCAGAGTCAAAATACGCTCCACGCTGTGTTTTTTTGCTTGGATGGTTTTTAAAACAATACACTTTGTGTGTCTCAGGTTTATCTGTCAATCTATTTATTGCCTCTGGATATTTATCCATCAAAAGTGACAACAGATCACGTGGCCTGACGTAGTAGGCCACATACTAAGATACAATGGTTTGATGCAGATAACAAATAAGATGTGGAAGAGAGGTAACAAGATGTAAGAAATTGGGTCCAGGATAGAGAAAGTAGAGAACTGCAGGAAAACAACGGCAAGATTGATGAGATGAGGAAGTTCCTGTAAAAGTTGAACTGTTGAAGTGAATAATGAGCTAAGATTTGCCAACACCTTCACATACAATGACAAGAGGTCTTAGTTTCTATAATTAGCGAGGAGACATTCTGGTGAGACGAGTGATGAACCCTCAGTTTAAAACTACTCAGAGAGTAGCATATTTTCATCAGGCTTTTAGTTTGTAAAGAGTTTCACTAACATTGTACTGGTGTTAGTACTACCCTTGTCACTAACATTGTACTGGTGTTAGTACTACCCTTGTCACTAACATTGTACTGGTGTTAGTACTACCCTTGTCACTAACATTGTACTGGTGT